>JAVSCE010005247.1:0-195113 GCA_032199065.1 Smutsia gigantea
TTGTCTTTCTCTGCCTGGCTTATTTCACTGAGCATAATATCCTCCAGCTCCATCCATGTTGTTGCAAATGGCAGGATTTGTTTCCTTCTTATGGCTGAGTAAGTATTCCATTGTGTATATGTACCACATCTTCTTTATCCATTCATCCACTGATGGACACTTAGGTTGGTTTGCTATTATTCTGTTAAGAATATTTTCATCTATATTCATCAAGAATTTTGGCCTGTAGTTTTCTTAATATGTCTTTATCTGGCTTTGGTATCACATAATGTTGGCCTTATGAAGTGAGTTTGGAAGTATTTCCTCCTCTTCTATTTTTTAAAAGAGTTTGAGAAGGATTAGCATTAATTCTTTAAGTGTTTGGTATACTTCACCAGGGAACTATCTGGTTCTAGACTCTTCTTTGTTGGGAGGTATTTTTTATTACAGTCTAAATCTCCTTACTTGTTATTGGTCTATTCAGATTTCTTCATGGTTCAGTCTTGGTACATTATATGATTCTAGGATTTTATCCATCTTTTCTAGATTATCCAATTTGTTTGCCTATAATTGTTCATAGTAGTTTTGTAGGATCCTTTGGGTTTCTCTGGTATGTTGTAATGCCTCCTTTTTTATTCTGATTTTCTTTTCTTGAGTCTTCTCCCTTCTTTACATGCTAAATCTAGTTGAAGATTTGTCTGTTTTATCTTTTCAAAAACTCAGCTCTTTGTTTCCTTGATCTCTTCTACTGTTTTTCTTGTCTCTATTTCATTCATTCTGCTTTGATGTTTGTGATTTCCTTCCTTATGCTAATTTTGGGCTTAGCATATTCTTAATTTTCTAGCTCCTTGATGTAGTTAGACTGTTTACTGAAATCTTTCTTTTTTCTTAATGTAGCCCATTATCTCTGTAAACATCCCTTCTAAAACTGCTGTTGCAGCATCCCATATATTTTGGTATATTGTGTTTCCTTTTTCACTTGTTTCAAGATGTTTTTTATTTTCCTTTTGATTTGTTTGATACATTGGTTGTGTTGGGAGTGTTCTATTTGTTTTTTACATATTTGTGAATTTTCCAGTTTTCTTCTTATTGATTTCTAGTTTCATAGTCAAAAAGATAGTTGGTATAGTTTCAATCTTATTAAATTAAGTAAGATTTATTTTATGACCTGTTCAGTGATATGAGCTATCCTAGAGAATGTTCCATGAACACTTAGAAGAATGTGTGTTCTACTGCTGTTGGATGAATGTTCTGTATATATCTGTCAGGTGCATTTTGTATAAATATAGTTCAAATCAATGTTTCTTCTTTTGATTTTCTGCCTGGATGATCTGTCCGTTGTTGAAAGTAGGGTATCAGAGTCTCCTACTATTATTGTATTATTGTCTATTTCTCCCTGCAGAACAGTTAGGATTTGCTTAATATATTTAGGTGTTCTGATGTTTGATGCATATTTATTTATAATTGTTATATTCTCTTGGTGAATGACTCCTTTATCATTATATAGTGACCTTTTTATCTCTTATTACAGTTTTAGGCTTAAAATCTATTTTGTCTGATATAAGTATATCTAATCCTCTCCTCTTTTGGTTTCAGCTTGGGTGAAATATTTTTTTCTACCCTTTCCCTTTGAGCCTACATGTATTTAAAGCAGAAGTGAGTCCTTGTAGGCTGCATACAGTTGGATCTTTTTTTTTCCTCATCCAGCCACTCTATGACTTTTGATTGGAGATTTTAATCCACTTACATTTCAAGTAATTTTTGATAGGTAAGGACTTAATAATGTCATCTCAAATTATTTTATGGCTGTTTTGTAGGTCACTTGTTTCTTTCTTTCTCTCTTGCTGCCTTTCTTTGAAAATTGATAATTTTCCATAGTGGTATGCTTTGAGTCCTCTCCCTTTATCTTTCATGAGTTTTTGCTTTGTGCTTTACATGAGGCTTACATAAAACATCTTACAGTTATAACGATATGTTTTACACATAACAACTTGATTTGACTGCAGTTAAAAAAAGTTTACCCTTTACTCATTTTTGACGTCACAATTTATTCCTTTTTATATTTTGTGTTCCTTAACACATTGTTGTAGATTTAGTTATTTTTAATAAAGTATTTTGTCCTTATAAAGTATTTTTCTCCTTTAGCCTTTATACTAGAGTTATATGTTTATACACTACCATGTTACAGTATTAGGGTATCCTGAATTTGACTATATGTTTAACTTTACCAGTTTGTTATATATTTTCATCTTACTAATTAGCATCCTTTGCTTTCAGCTTGAAGAATTCTTCAATATTTCTTATAAAGCAGACCTAACAGTGATAAACACTACTAATTTTGTTTGTCTGGGAGTGTTTATCTGTCTTTCATTTCAGGACAACTTTGCTGGATAAAGTATCCTTGGTTGGTATATGTTTTTTTTTCTTTCTTTCAGCACTTTGAATTTATCATCTCACTCTCTCCTGGCCTGTAAGGTTTTAGCTGAGAAATCTGCTGATAGGTTTCTGGGGGTTCCTTTGTCAGTTATGATTCTTTTGCCACTTTTAAGATACTCTATCTTTGATTTTTGACAGTTTTATTATAATGTGTCTTTGGTAAGATCTCTTTGAGTTTTTATTTGTGACCTATGAACTTGGTGAAAATGAATATCCAAATATCTCCAATTTTTGGAAATATTTGGAAACTTCTCAGCCATTACTTTAAATAAGCTCTCCACCCCCTTCTCCCCCTCTTCACCTGCAGCTGTAATAATTACAAAATTGTTTCTTTGACAGTATTCAGAGATCAGAAAACCTTTCTTTACTCTTTTTCATTCTTTTTTATCCCTCTGACTAGATAATTTCAAAAGTCCTATCCTCTCATTAATAGATTTTTTCTTCTGTTTGATCCACACTGTTTTTGGTGCTCTCTATAAAATTTTAAATTTCATTCACTGTAGTCTTCAGCTCCAGAATTTCTGTTTGGTTCTCTTTTATGATTTCTCTTTGTTAAACTTCTCTTTTTTTTCTGTGTAATGTTTTCCTGATCTCACTGAATTGTCTTTCTGTGTTTTCTTGTAGCCCATTGCAATTAAGATTTTTGAATTTTGGTATTTTGAATTCTTCATTGATTAAACTGAAGATCTCCATGTTTTGGGGGTTGGTTACAGGAAGATTATTGTAACCTCTTCGTGGCATCATGTTTCCTTGATTATTCATGTTCCTTGAAGTCTTGCATTGCTGTTTTCACATTTAAAGTAGCAGTCTTTATTAACTGCAGACTATTTCAGTCTTTATTAACTGACTTTGGGAGAGAAATACTTCCCAATAACCCTGCTGGGGATTCTGAGGCTCTCTTAGACCTCCTGTGGATATGCCTGCTTCATGTTTCTTGATTCCTCTTGTGGTGAAATTCCTGAGCTCATATTTCTTTCTCAGTCTTGCAGTGTAGCAGGATGGGTACTGCCAGCCTATCTTTTGCTTTCCAAAACATGGAAGTGAATCTCAATTTTGTCATCTCTCCCTGGCTCACCGGCTCTGGCTGACTTTCTGCATGTGTTCATTAGCTATCTGTCAGAGCTTGCTCTCACCACTGTTGGGAGCATGCACAGAGAGCTGGCCACATGATGGGGATGTGAGGGTGAAATACGCAAATCTCTGGGGGTGCCCATTGGCTGATAGTAGGGAATCTGTGGGTAGAGTCATCCCCAGCATCTCATGAGTGGTCTTTTGATGGAGTCTTCAATATGGGTAGTAGGATACATGTCCCTTTAATGCTCTTTGAGAGTCCTATCTTCTGTTCTTCTAGCCTCTTCATGCTCCGCAGTGTTGCAGCGCATGACTTGGTACTCTGGATTAAGTGAGAGAGAAATGGGTTTCTTTGGCAGGCTCCAAACTTCTGGGCAATCTAGGTGGTCATTTATACACTTTTACTTTCCTCCACAGGAGAAATCATGGGCTGAGAAGTTCTTTCTTGTCACTGAGCTATGCCATCTTGGGTGAGGGATGATGTACATAAAGTCAAACTGTTTTTTTTATCCTATCCAATATATCCAAGGTTGTATATATTTTTTGCCAGTGGTGGTCTGGAACTTCTCTGTTAGAAAGCTGTACTTCTGCAAAGGCTCTTTCATCCACAGGTGATTTCCTAACCAGTGTTCTCTAAGGGCTCCTGGCCCTCAACTGAGAGGGGCTCGATCAGTTCACAGCCCACAGAAGGGAACACAGTTGGAATCAAGGTGTGTGTTATGATTACCCAGTGCATAGGGGGCAGCAGTCCTCCTGGGTCCCTGGAAGTATGGCGCTGGATCCCACAGTTCCTACAAAGGTATTTCTGTCTGTTGATGGATGTCAAATTATTTTTTTTGTGTGTAGGGATATAATGAGGTATGTTTTATTCAACCATGTTGCTGAATCACTTCAGGGAGATCCTTAATCCTGGGTTTTAAGGAAAGTATATGAAAAGATTTAAGGATAGTTGAAACTTCACTACTATGAATGAACAATTATGTTATTCATTAGCAATTAATCTTAGCAGACACTTGTGAGAAACTTTTCCTCATAGGTTATTCTCATTTTCTTGTACCTATATCTTGAACTGACCATGAGAAATATCCTTCCTATCTAGTCAGTCATGTAGTTTCTGTGGGGTTGTGTCCATCACCAAGCCTTGCTGAGGGCTGTCAATGCTTAATACAAAGATATAACCTAGCGATTGCTTCAGGGAATGTAAGGATGTTAGAGTATATTATTTTGGCAAATATTCACATAATAATACCCACATGCAAGGATTCTTCCTCATCTCAATGATGATCATCTTAATCTATGTGACATATTTTGGCCAATGGTAATGGAATATGAAAAATGATGATCTATGCCACATCCAAGCAATTGGTTTAAATGTGATCTTCCTCTCTGTCAGATTTTGAGTGTATAAGTCAGGGTTCAAAAGGGGAGAGTTATTATACATTTTATAGGATAAGGAGTTTGGTTTAAGGGTTTGAATTTGTACAAATGTAGAAAAAGAAGAAGAACTGAAGGTCTAAACAGATATTTTGAGGATGAGAGAAAAAGTCATTAATGGATTTGAGAAGTCAAGCACACTTGACTACAGAAGGGGAAACTTTTAGAGAGGTCTTTTGCCTTGTACCTCCACAGCCAAACATCTAGGTGAGCCTGACCCCACTATTGGCCAACAGGATAACATTCAAGATGAATAATGAAATGCAGAGCAAAAAAGAACAAGAATAATTTAGAATGCATGTATCTATCATAGCATCTAACTAAGACTTTTTTCAGAAATTTATGGCCACTATTCACTTCTGTCTTGCAGTATCAAGCAAAGTTCTCTTCTGGCCAACTTAAACATGGAGATTTAGAGGGAAGGATACTCTGGAAAAGAATTCACAGCTTAAGAAAGATGGATAGTTTAAGATACTGCAACTGGTATGTGCCATATTGGGACCATTCCTCCAACCTGGATCAGAAAGAAGAATACATGGAGTGGAACTACATCTGGCACAGAGTTTCAGGCAACCAGAAGCTCTTATATAATATGAATAGGAAATATATATTTGATGTAGCAAGTCACTTAGATGTTGGAGTTTTTTGTTATTATAGTACACTTGACTAAGAATGCAACTGGTACTGAAATTGAGGGGCTGCCTAAAACAAAAACCAAAAATATATAAC
This sequence comes from Smutsia gigantea, assembly GCA_032199065.1. Lineage (NCBI taxonomy): Eukaryota > Metazoa > Chordata > Mammalia > Pholidota > Manidae > Smutsia > Smutsia gigantea. Next base: position 5,650 of record JAVSCE010005247.1, read on the forward strand.
ATTTCTTTTTTTGTTGGCTAGATAGAAACCATAAATCTGGAGGAAGAGTGACCCATGTTTGCAATGGTATATCACAATGGATAATTTGGAAGACAAATAATGAAATAATAAACTTGAGTCTGAGTGAACACATTGTGAAAAAGAGTGTTCTTAGTGTGAGCTGGTTATCTATCTCTCAGCTGCATTTAATAAAGTTCTATAAAAAGGATATGAGCTCACGTAAAGGTGGAATTTTTAAAAGGAAAGGTGGAAAAACAATAGAGAACTTTTGAGATGTAGATTGGAAAATAGGCCTTTTTTTCCCCTAATATTTGAAAACATGTTGATAATTTATATAAACCACAAAAGCTGCTTAATACCAAGATTAAGATAGTCTCAGAGGGAAAGAAATCATATGAGAGTCCCTGGCAAAGGATGGGATCTGAAGAAGCCATAAATAAGCTTGAGTGAAAGAGAATATTTTTCTTTGCATTGACAAGCCTAGAAGAAACCAGTACCCAATTATATTTGTGCCAGTCAGTGGAGGTGTCCCTGTCTTTCACCTCTTTCCCTGCTTCAATCCTTGAAGACCTAGACACAGTCCAGGGAGTGGGGAAGCAGAATTGGGAACCTCAGATGGAAAAAACCAAGAAACAGATCAGATCACCTTTTCAACTGTAGCAGCCAGCCTGAGAGCAGGCCCAGTTTGCAAATTCAAGGCATTTAGACTGTAGACAACTGTTTTTTTATTGCATATATGGATTTGTGAACCTCTAGCAAAAACTTTGCCCAATTCCAAGAACCTGTGCCCGATCGGTTGGGAATCACCTATTAGAGAATCTATATTGTAGTTTAATCCAAAGGGCTGCTTTTCTAGTTATTTCTTAAGTAAATCAGAATGTAGCTCTCTTGCCTCTCCAGCATTTTCTTCTACTGTGCTTTGTCATTTCTTGGATTTGTCAGAATCATTCAAGCCCTCCTATAGCTTTACTCTTATCTCTCTTGCTGTTCTGTTAAATATGCCTTTAGATCCTGTTAAACAGCTCTTTGTTGTTCCCTGGACTCACATTGTACTCCCTTTTTGCTTCTTTATAAATTATTCTCTTATTTAGTCAGAATTTATCTCTCCCTCCTTTGAAACCTTACTATCACATTATGGCTTATGCATGTTCTGTGTTGTACTATAACTGTTTTGGTATTGCTGTAGTTCTTTAATTAGTAGACTAATACATGCATATTCGTTCATAAAAATGCCAACATTGTGATAGTAAAAACTGTAAAGCTACCCTAATTTGGGCTCCCATTTCTATTCCACAATATAATATCCTTAAAGCTTTGATGTTTATCTTCAATTTCCATATTTTTTATATAGTACTTCATAGTTGCAAGGTTGCTGTGAGGATTACTGAGATTGTCAGTGAAAAACACATACCACAATACCTGCCATGGTACTTATTTTATTATGCTTCATTACTGTTAACAACTTTTCAGATTATTCTCTAAGCACTCCAAGTATTCTTATATATTTTTATCATATGCATGTCTTTATATATATGCACATAATCTTTACTTCTGAAAAATATAAAGATATGAACAGCCTATACATCACAAATTCCCATGTCAAACTTTTAGTTTTACAGTTCTCATTTCTTTGCTGTAAAAAATGTTGCATTAAATCTACCTTTATATTTTTCTTTGTGTTTCAATATTTCTGAAAGGTAGGATCTTAGTAATGAAATTGCTATGTCAGAAACTGTATTTTATATTTCAGTAGGTACTGTGAAATGTTACCCTACTGGAGCCTATTTCACCACACCCCTACAAGCATTTGCTATCATCTTTTTTTTTTTTTTGGCCATTCAATCTAAAAGATATCTCATTATTGAGTTGGTTTACAATTCTTTGATCACTGACAATTCTGAGAATCTTCAAACATAATTTTTTTCTATATATTTCTTTTTTCTGTTAATTGCCTGTTAAATTTTCCCAATTTCAAATAGGGTTGTTGTCTTTATTTTTGGAGTATTCTCCCACATTACCCACTACAGATATGCATGAGCACCATCTTAAGTTTTATAAGAAAATATCCTTGAAATATTTATTATAATTAGGTGGATTTATAGAATATATTGGGGAGAATTAACTTTTTAAAACATTGAGTCTTGCTATCCATAATTTGGAAATTCTCTATTACTCATCTGTGTTTTTATTTCAACACTTATCACAGTGTCATGAATACTTTCTGGCACTCTTGTTTACTTGAATTTCAAGAAGTGATATATAGTTTGGCTCCTGTGTGTGTGTGAATGCATGTGTGTTTGTGTGTGTGTGTGTATTTCTAATTTGGAAAATTCAGTTATATGAGCCCTCCTCTTCTTTTGTTGGAAGGGAAAGAAGGAGGATGAGGAGATACTAAATTTCAATGTTGGAATCAGTGCTTCTTTAGGGCTCATATCTTTTCATAAAAAATAAGAATAGGGTAAAAGATAAATTGAAGTATGGGTGTGAGATATCTTTATTAGTGTAATTTAACTTTGACATTACTTTAAATTAAATTATACCTGTTTCTTCTCTGTTTACATTATTTGTATAATAGAAATAACTCAATATGGCTGTGTACTACAGAAATGTAATGTTCTGAAACCCATTTCTCCTTTCCATTATATATGTGTGTAACAAACTTAAGGTGAAATTGAATTAATGTGATAAAGCTCCATATATAAAAATTATTTCAACTAACCCTGTTCCATTAGGGAAGTATAAATATCATTTTAGTGACATCTACATGTTTTGAAGTCTTTTCTGTTTGAGTTTTGATAACTACTTGGACAAATGTTTGTGATGGTAATAATTAGCTGTTTCCCATCTTTTTTTGGGGAAGGTGAAAGATCAGATCTTAAGACATGGCATAAATGACTTTGAATTGACAACAGGAATAATTTCCTACCAATGAGAAAGGGTAATTCTCATGGAGGTGTTTCTCATCATCTTTGCTCCTGACAAAAGAGCTCCACATATACTATTTGGAAGTATAAGTTTTCCTTTACAGATTTTATTGGGATCCCCATAAACCAAACATGTAGATCAGAGCAGAACGATAAATACTTTCTTGTAAATCTTCACAATTTGGGTATATTTGGTAACTGGTCCTTCTTTTTCAGATCACCAACTTTAATAAAGCTTGGATAGTTATAGGATGGTTATTTCAAAAATAAATAAAAGCTGCATCAGAGTCTGGAATGATTTAAAATATTTCCTTTGATATGATTCCCAAATTCTTTATGAAAGTGAAGTAATAATGCAGAAATAAAACATGGTGTTGCATGTCTAAAACTTTTATAACGAGCCTGACTTTGAAACTGAGTGGAATGACTAAGAGATCAAAGGTTTAATGACTTAAGTTTCTATTTTTTTTCTTTTGAAAAGGCTAGTGTTCTATGGAGAAACTAAAACAATCTATACTTCAAAACAAAGTCATATATTTAGTCAAGGATATAATATTGGTTATCTTACAGTGAAGACTCATAGGTACTATGAGATTGAATTTCACTTCTTTTCATTTTTATTTTTACTGCATTCGTCAAAGTAGTTTAGAAATAGTTGGTGAAGCCTGTGCTAAACAAAACAAAACAAAAAAAGAGTAAAAAAATTGTGAATATAGTAATAATAAAACATAATAGTAAAGAAATTATATAAAAGCATATTTTTTAGCTGAATATGCAGGAAAGCACTGTTATATGTTATGATAGAGCAATACTATCAAATACCTTTTTCTTCCTGGGTATAAAAATTCTGTCATTTTAACACAGCAGATTGTGTGTTTAGGAGGAGTTGCTGCTGGCAATGGATAATCTCAAAGAAATAAAAGATCAAATTGATTGGGCTTTGTAGAATAGTCTTGATTTTGACTTTTGTAATACATTTATCTTCCTATATGGTTTCTCAGGGGGTATCATTTCTAACAAGATCGCATTGTCTGGGCATGTACAAACTGAAATACTCATGGGGTGATCAAACTGTAATTTTTGACCATGACTCCTTTCTCATGCAACACTCTCTCGGGTCATCCGCTGAAATCAATTACTTCTGTTATTTGTGTAATACTGGCTATCCCAGGGGCTCACACACCTGAGAATGCACCTGAATCACCTGGAGAACTTGTGGATCCACAGAAGGCAGGGGCCCTTCCCCAGGAGGAGATGAGGGTTAAAGCCTGGGGTTTGGATATCTAACAGCTCTCCAGTGATGCTAATAGAGTAGCTTTGGTTTATAAACCTTGCTTGGGTTCTAGTATCTGCATATTCTTCTCTCTTCAGACCTAAAGGTACCTGTGTCTGAAACTCAGGGCTTAGAATTTCTTATTTTCATCTTCAGGACCAATGGAAATCTAAGCAGGAAGTGTATACTAATCTAGTCCTCAAGAAGCCAACATCAAGTCCACCATATTCTACAAGTTGCTGAACAATTCCAGTTCTGAAGGTGATTTTAAAATTCTTAATTATTCTCAAGTATACCAGCCTTCTTCTTTACAGTCTCCTTTGTGTCTTTTATTTTGTTCTAGTAGTCTCCTACTACATCTTCGGTCTTCATTCCCTTTTTTATGTAATAGATTTTATATGTTTTACCCAGATGAATTTCCAAAACAATGCTTTGCCTATACATATCCTTCCTGAGTAATTAGGTGAATTAAAATATATGAATGTTTTTAAGATTTTTATGTATTATTCAGATTGTAATTATGCTTAAAATCCTGTAATTGTTCCTGATGCCTAAAGATATTTCCCAACTATTGACCTATAAACTGGGAAGGTGATATTTCTTTCCAGAGCATGCTGCTCTTTTATTACATCTCTTAGGTCTTGATGTAGTTGCTGTTCAGATTCTCTCCATTCCACTCATGCCAAGGAATTTAGATTATTTACTTGCTGACAGTAGACTTAAGGTTTGGAAATGTGGGTGAAAAATAGGTGGTGAAATCCTAAATAGGAAATTTAAGTCTACCTTCATTTTCCTTTTTATGTTTCAGCTTCTCTCCTGGTCTGTTCTCTGGAGAAGCTGGGTTTTACACCCCACCAGCCACACTTCTAAATCATTGTGTGACACCTTTCTGCTGCATGAAGTTCATTCTTGAATTTCATTCCCTCATTCAAGTAAGTTCCATCCTTACTTTAAACTACTGCATAATCCTTTACCCTGTAGATCCTGTGAAATTTTTCCTGAGCTTTTCCAAACCCCTAAAATGTTTCTGAATCTGAAATGTTTCTTTTATTCTTTGAACCCATTTGAGTAAAACTTTGCTGTTTATACAAGTTACAGCTTCTGTGACTTGTGCTATTGTAGTTAATATGTCTTGGGGAAAAATGGTAGTTCCTATGGCCAGGATCCTCACCAGACCCTAACTATTTGATGATGTAATTGGCCTACTGCGAGGCTAATGCTTCCACACCTGTAGGCAGTGAGCTATTATTGACTAAGTCACTTTATAAAGAGCTTTGCCCAGTGCTCTGGGTGGAGACCGAAATGGAGGAGGATTACAGACCTGCAGATTTCTGGATGCAGATGTGATTCTAGTAATTGACCAACTGCCAGGAGAATAAAGCCAGGTAATAAGCCCTTTTAGCCCCAAAACATTCTGTTGTCATTTCTTGGTCTCACTGAGTCCGTAGTGAACTTGCCCAGGGCTGACACTCTCAGGCAAGACAGTGTCTTTACAAGTAATGTTTGATATTGATTTTTTAAAAAAAGATTCTAAGAAAATAAGCAATGACTCAGCATCTTGTTGAAACAGAATTAGAACTAAAATTTTGGGCTTTTGAATTTAAAGCTATTTTCTCGGTGCTAGTAATTTTGAAATGAAAGAAGACTAAAAGGCTAAAAGAGAGCCTATGTCAGTATCTTTTGTCTCAGAACACTGGGTTGGACCTCTCTGATATCCAGATCAAACTGTGATATCTGCTACAGGCATGGTGTCTTACCACAACCTTCCTCATGATTTTCTCAGACCAACACTACAGGAATTAATACTTATGAGTATATCCTTTGATATTTCTTGTGACACAGTGAAGAACTTTACTTGAAGTGTGGGTCTATGGGTTTCTGTTTATCTCTCCACATTTTAATGGGGTAATGCTAATTATGCTTTAAATAGTTATATATCATTATTAGTGTTTACATTATTAAATATTTACATATCCTTAGAAAACTAAAAAATTTAATGCACATTTAGTTAATTTAACTCAAGCAAATTTTAAGGTCCTAATGAATTCAGCTTCTCCTCCTCAACTTTGCATCTATATATTTTTTCAGGGTAGGGTTGACCTATTATTTTTCACTTTAAAACTTCTCTACTAATTTTCTCAGTTGTAAGAATGAGATGGTTACATGAATGTGGATAATTATTTTATTACCTTTACCTCCTTAAAATGTAATGAGAAACAAGAATAGTAAATGGGAGAAAAATTTGGCCTTGGTCTACTCAATATACCCTGTGAGGCATCCCTATTAACAAATGGTTTGAGAAGCTTGATTGACTTGACTAGTCAAATTAATTGGTCAAAGAAAGGTTCTACTTAGCCCATTTCCCATAAGCTCTTTCTAAGTACTTCCCTGCTCCCTACCCTGGGTATCCTAGTGTTTTCTACATGGCTGCCATAGTTCTTAGGATGAAACAAAAGTATAGGAAAGGTGAAAACTCTGGAAAAGTATGACAAAGGGGAAAAAATAGAGTGCTGTAGGGCTATAAAATTTCCTTTTGTCCTTTTCATGAATTTTTATTTCTTTAGTAAGATATAGGATAATTTGCAAAATATTCTAAAATTCTGTGATTCTATGACATATTGTGACAAGTGCTCTGAATATTAAAAAGTTCATTTTGAAAATAAATTTACCAAAGCAAAGAGAATGATTGACTTTTGAATGTAAAAAGAGTGACCTGTGAAAACAAATGATTTTTCCTTTTTCAGGAAGACTTCAGTTCTTAGTTTGAAAAGTCAAGTAATTTTTGATCTTGTTGAATGCATGAATTACAACTAGTTGTAACTTGAGTGCAATTCTAAATGCCTATCTAAATGTACTGATATGATTTATTCACCTTTACATATTATATACATTAGTAACCTATAAGAATAAGCACACAAGGTGCTCCTTTCAGTAGCACATGTACTAAAATTCAAACAATACAGAGAAGATTAGCATGGCCATGCAAATTCATGAAGTGTTCCATTTTCCAAAATTGTATATCAATGACACTTCAATAAAAAAGAAAAGAATAAGTACACAAGAAATATTCACAAAACACTTGTTTATATTTCCAAACCGTCTTTATTACAGTATAGAAAAGTACTAATTTATTAATACAGAAAATGTTTCCCAAGGCTTAGCTCTAAAAATTTATGTATTAAAAAAGAAGAAACTGACTCATTGACCTGGCATAACGTTTGACTGAATATTTTAATCATGGGAATGTATTTGCTAAAGCTAGCCATGTGAATCTGATTTCTTGACTGGGCCCATAATTCTACACTTTCTGACTTTGTGCCGTCTCCCTCTGTATTGGTCTGCTTGGGCTGTCCTAACAAAATATATAGACTAAAGTGACTTAAACAACAGATACTTATTTTCTCACAGTTCTGCAGGTTGAAAGTCCAAGATAAAGGTTCTGGCTTATTTAGTTTCTGGTGAAGGCTCTCTCCCTGGCTTACAGAGGTCTAACTTCTTTTGAGTCCTCACAAGGCCCTTCATTGGTATGTGCATGCGGAGACAGAGAAATTAAGAGAGCTATGGTATCTCTTATAAGGACACTAATCCTATTGGATTGGGGCCCCACCTTTATGACCTCATTTAACCCTGATTTCCTGAGAGGCACCATCTCTAAATATAGCTACACTGGGGGTTAGGGCTTTGACGTATGAATTAGGAGGTCACAAACTTTCAGTCTATAGCACCCTTTTTATTTCCCTTTTCTCAAATAATATGTCTTCCTTTCATGCTCTCTGACCACCAACTTTCCTTTTGAAACTATATGGGGTATGTTTCTTCCTTCTGGTTTTTCTATTATTGAATTGCACCAGGCTGCAATTGTATAGGTGCTGCATTAGATGACACCTGAAATACCCTTACCATTTCTTAGAAACTGAGTCTCTCTTTTAGAATCTCTCTTCATTTTCCTCCTCCCCATTTTCTTGTGGTTGGAAAGAGAGCTTTTCTGTGGGTGTGGTAGGAGGAATAAGGGACCCCCCCTCCACTGCCAAGATGTCAGGGTGTTAATCCCAGGAACCTGTGAATGTTATGTTCCATCACAATAGGTAATTAAATTGCAGATGAAATTACAACTGTTCATCAGCTAATTTTTAAAAGTTAGATTATCCTGAATTACCTGGCTAGGAATGTAATCACAAGATTTATTTAAAGTAAATATGGGAGGCAGAAGAGATGTTTAGAGTCACAGATGTCAGGAAATGCTCTTCTGCTCCTCTTGAAGATGACAGAAGAGGCCAGAGAAGTATTTTCCAGAAACTGGAAGAGGCAAGGAAATTGATTATCCTTTAACAGCTCCAGCAGGAACACAGCCCTCTGTCAAGACCTTGGTTTTAGCCCATGTCAGACTTCAGATCTCTAGATCTGTAAGATAATAAATTGTTTTGTAATTTAAGGTAATTTTTTTTTTTTTTTTTTTTACTGATGCAGGAGATAGATATGGTTTCTAAATGATCAGGTCCCTGGGTTACTATGAATCTGGATGGGAGCAGATTCTTAAACTTCTAATTACTAACACAGAATTCACGCCAAAACCTCTTTCCTGAGAGCCATATCCCATCTTAGAAGGTAGCCAGTGTTAAGTTTAATTCTTATTCCTGGTTGTTGACTATCCCTGGTGGCCAGGTAAATCCACTTTCGGCTTCCCAGAAGCTCCTTGCTGTTTGTTATAGCACATGACATACATGTAAATTATTACTTTAATTAAAAATTTCTCATGTGTGGTTCTTAGACAGTCTTCATGAGAATAATTTGGGGTGTACCACCCAAGACTTACTGGATCAGTGTTTTTGGGTTTGGGATTCTGGTTAACGTACTTAGCATTTCAAGTGCTTTTAATGTACAGCACACTAACATTTGAGATCAATTGCTCTAACTTATCACAGTGTATATGAGAATAATTTCCCCATATTTCTTAGATATTGAAATAGTAGGTTTAACAATGAAATAACTGTACATGGATACATACCTGGAAATAAAAAGTACTTACTTCTAGCTTCCAAATTATTATAAACTAGTAGTTATATGTTTCTGGGAAACTTTTTCCATCAAGCTTATATCTTTATACAGTATCTTATATATTATATTACCTGCTCAATGGCATTTTCCCTTTTGATCGTTTTCAGGAAATCCAATTTTTACATTTGATTGGTGGTTCATGTATACATTCATTGTTTCCTTGTGTTAAGTCATTCTTCTATTGTTTTTCTCCTTTGGAGTATAGGCCTCAAAATATAATATAACTCTTAATAGATTTGCTTTCAGTATTTTTTATGGCTAAGAATATTGAGTTCCTTAGTCCAGGGAACCACAAATTATGGCCCACTGCCTATTTTTGTCAATAAAATTTTATTGAAACTTAGTCACATGCATTTATGCATAGGCTTTGGCTGCTTTAGTGCCATTACCACATAACTGAGTGTTTGTGACAGGGACTTTAAGGCCCACAAATCCAAAAATATTTACTGTCTGGCCCTTTATAGAAAAGTTTGCCAAACCCTGATTTAGCCCATTATTTGTACCTCTTTTTAAAATTTATTTCCTGTCTAATTCTTACCCCCAATTTGTGATATGTTTTATCATCTTGGATAAAGGTTATGGCAGTATTTTTTTTTATAAAGGTATCATTGATGTACAATCTTATGAAGGTTTCACATGAGCAACATTGTCATTTCAACAGAGTCACTACTTGTCTTCTCTGTGTTATACTGCTTTCCCTGTGACCTACATATGTTATGTGAGTTAATCATAATGCCCTTTAATCTCCTCCTCCCTCCCCGCCAACACTCTTACCCTTTGGTTACTGCTAGTCTCTTCTTGGAGTCTGTGAGTCTGCTGCTGTTTTGTTCCTTCAGTTTTTTTCTTTGTTCTTATACTCCACAGATGAGTGAAATCATTTGATACTTGTCTTTTTCGGCTTGGCTTATTTCACTGAGCACAATACCCTCTAGCTCCATCCATGTTGTTGCAAATGGTAGGATTTGTTTTCTTCTTATAGTTGAATAATATTCCATTGTGTATATGTACCACCTCTTCTTTATCCATTCATCTACTGATGGACACTTAGGGTGCTTCCATATCTTGGCTATTGTAAATAGTGCTGTGGTAAACAGGGGTGCATATCTCTTTTTGAATCAGGAATCATGTTTTCTTTGGGTAAATTCCTAGGAGTGGAATTCCTGGATCAAATGGTATTTCTATTTTGAGTTTTTTGAGGAACCTCCATACTGTTTCCAACAATGGTTGAACTAATTTACATTCCCTCCAGGAATGTAGGAGGGTTCCCCTTTATCCACATCCTCATCAGCCTTTGTTGTTGCTTGTCTTTTGGATGTTGGCCATCTTAAATGGTGTGAGGTGATATCTCATTATGGTTTTAAATTGTAATTCCCTGATAATTAGTGATGTGGAGCATCTTTTCATGTGCCTGTTGGCCATATGAATTTGTTCTTTGGAGAGTGTTAATATTCTCCCCATTTTTTAATCAGGTTATTTGCTTTTTGAGTGTTGAGGTGTGTGAGCTCTTTATATATTTTGGATGTTAACCTCTTATCAGATATGTCATTTACATATATATTCTCCCATACTGTAGGATGCTTTCTTGTCCTGCCAATGGTGTCCTTTACTGTACAGAAGCTTTTTAGTTTGACACAGTCCCATTTGTTCATTTTTGCTTTTGTTTCCCTTGCCCAAGAAGATGTGTTCAAGAAAAAGTTGCTCATGTTTATAGTCAAGAGATTTTGTCTATGTTTTCTTGTAAGAGTTTTATGATTTCATTTCTTACATTCAGGTCTTTGATCCATTTTGGGTTTACTTTTGTGTATGGAGTTAGACAATAATTCAGTTTCATTCTCTAACATGTAGCTGTCCAGTTTTCCCAACACCAGTTGTTGAAGAGGCTGTCATTTCTCCATTGTATATCCATGGCTCTTTTATTGTATATTAATTGGCCATATATGTGTGGGTTTATAACTGGGCTGTCTATTCTATTCCATTGATCAGTGAGTCTGTTCTTGTGCCAGTACCAAATTGTTTTGGTTATTTTAGCTTTGTAGTAGAGGTTGGGGAGTGTAATCTCCCCTGCTTTATTCCTTCTCAGGATTGCTTTGGCTATTCAGGGTCTTTTGTGGTTCTATATGAATTTTAGAACTCTTTGCTCTAGTTTGTTGAGGAATACTGTTGGTATTTTGATAAGGATAGAATTGAATCTGTAGATTGCTTTAGGTAGGATTGCCATTTTGACAATATTAATTTTTCTTATACATGAGCATGGGATATATTTCTATTTATTGATGTCTCTTTCATTCATAAGTGTCTTGTAGTTTCAGGGTATAGGTCTTTCACCTCCTTGGTTAGGTTTATTTCTAGGTATTTTATTCTCTTTGATGCAATTGTAAGTGGTATTGTTTTTCTGATATCTCTTTCTGCTAGTTCATTGGTACTATATAAGAATGCAACAGTTTCTGTGTATTAATTTTGTTTCCTGCAACTTTGCTGAATTCAGTTATTAGTTCCAGTAGTTTTGGGATAGATTCTTTAGGGTCTTTTATATACAATATCATGTCATCTGCAAACAGTGACAGTTTAACAACTTCTTTACCTATGTGGATGCCTTTTATTTCTTTGTGTTGTCTGATTGTTGTGGCTAGGACCTCCAAAACTATGTTGAATAAAAGTGGGGAGAGTGGGCATCCTTGTTTTGTTCCCAATCTTAAAGAGAAAGCTTTCAGCTTCTCACTGTTAAGTATGAGGTTGGCTGTGGGTTTGTCATATATGGCCTTTATTATGTTGAGGTACTTACCCTCTATACCCATTTTGTTGAGAGTTTTTATTATGAGTGTGTATTGAATTTTGTCAAATGCTTTTTCAGCATCTATGGAGATGATTATGTGATTTTTGTCCTTCTTTTTCTTGATGTGGTATATGATGGTGATGTATTTTCTAATATTGTGCCATCCTTGCATCCCTGGAATAAATCCCACCCACTTGATCATCATGGATGATCTATTTGATATCTTTTTGAATTTGGTTTGCTAACATTTTGTTGGGGATTTTTTCATCTATGTTCACCAGGGATATTGATCTGTAATTTTCTTTTTTTTGTGGTGTCTTTGTCTGGTTTTGGTATTAGAATGATACTAGCCTCATAGAATGAGTTTGGAAGTATTTCCTCCTCCTCTACCTTTTGGAATACTTTAAGGAGGCTGGGTATTTTGTCTTCTCTAAATGTGTGATAAAATTTAGTGGTGAAGCCTTCTGGTCCAAGAATTTTGTTTTTAGGTAGTTTTTTGATTACCAGTACGATGTCATTGCTGGTAATTGGTCTGTTCAATTTTTCTGTTTCTTCCTGGGTCAGCCTTGGAAGGTTGTATTTTTCTAGAAAGTTGTCAATTTTATTCTAGGTTATCCAGTTTGTTAGCATATAATTTTTCATAGTATTCTCTAATAATTCTTTGTATTTCCATGTTGTCCATAGTAATTTTTCCTTTTTCATTTCTGATTCTGTTTTCCATCCCTTCATTTTTAGTCTGTATGTCTTTGGGTTTGAAGTGAGTCTCTTGTAGGCATCATATAGATGGCTCTTGTTTTTTTATCATTCTGTAACTCTATGTCTTTTGATTGGTGCATCCTGACTATTTACATTTAGGGTGATTATGAATAGGTATGTGCTTATTTCCATTGCAGGCTTTAGGATCATGGTTACCAAAATTCAGGGGCAGCTTCCTTACTATCTAACAGTCTATCTTAACTCACTTATTATGCTATTTCAAACACAATCTAAAAGTTCTTTTTTTCCTTCCTTCTTTTTATTTCTCCTCCTGTCTTTATATATTAGATTTATATTCTGTACTCTGTGTATCCCTTGACTGACTTTGTGGGTAGCTGATTTAATTTTGCATTTGATTAATAATTAATTGGTCTGCTTGCTTAACTGTGGTTTTATTTTCTCTAGTGACAGCTATTTAGCTTTAGGAACACTTCCATTTAGAGCAGTCCCTTTAAAATACACTGTAGAGATGGTTTGTAGGAGGTAAATTCCCTCAACTATTTGCTTATCTGGAAATTATTTAATTCCTGCTTCAAATTTAAATGATAACCTTGCTGGGTAGAGTATTCTTGGTTTAAAGTCCTTCTGTTTCATTGCATTAGATATATCATGCCACTCCCTTCTGGCCTTTAAGGTTTCTGCTGAGAAGTCTGATGATAGCCTGATGGGTTTTCTTTTGTATGTAATCTTTTTTCTCTCTCTTGATGTTTTTAATACTCTGTCCTTGTCCTTGATCTTTGCCATTTTAATTATTATATGTCTTGGTGTTGTCTTACTTGGATCCCTTGTGTTTGGAGATCTGTGCACTTCCATGGCCTGAGAGACTGTTTCCTTCCGCACATTGCGGAAATTTTCAGTAGTTGTTTCCCCAAAGAGACTTTCTGTCCTTTTTACTCTCTTCTTTTTCTGGTACCCCTATAATGCAAATATTGTTCCATTTGTATAGGTTGCATGGTTCTCTTATTATTCTTTCATTCCTAGAGATTCTTTTTTCTCTCTCTGCCTCAGCTTCTTTGTTTTCCTGTTCTCTAATTTCTGTTTCATTTACCATCTCCTCTACCTCCTCCAATCTGCCTTTAAATCCCTCTATATTATGTTTCATCTCAGATACTGTATTTTTCAAAGTTTCTTTCTTTCTTGAAGTCCTCACTGAAATTTTGAATATTTTTCTAAAGCTGTGTGAGCATGTTTTTTATTTTTATTTTGAAATCTTTATCAATAAGATTGGTGATTTCAGTTTCACTTAGCCCTCTTTCTGGTGTCTTTTGGATTCTTTTTTGTACAATTTTTTTTTTGCTGCTTCATTTTTTTAGTGATTCCTATGGAATAATAATTTTGTGTAGGCATCACCCTCTATTGCCCAGAAGGTCTACATGAACTGCTGGGGCCAATGGCCCCAGTGTGCAGGGAGGAACCTCTGCGTTATGCCCCTGTAGCTTTCATAGGTGGGGCCACTGTCTGGCTGTTGTGGTGCAATGGCTGGGGTAGCAGGTGTGCTGACCAGTGCCGGCTGGGAGGAAGGAGCGGCAGGCTGCATATCACGTTGCCAGCCAGGGGGATGGAGTGGCTCCTTAAAGTTCCCAAGGTGCTGGGCTGCATGTTCTGGGACAATTTTGTCCTCCTGTCATTTCTCCTGAGCAGCAAACTTTGTGTAATCTTTGCCCCTTTAGCACATCTCTCACTATTGGGATGTCTTTCAAAGTGCTTACCTTTCTATTGCTCCAGAGCAACCAGCTGTGGTAACTGTTCTCCACAAGTGGCTGGAATCTCAGTTTCTCTGAGTGTTCTGTCTGTATTTGCTTTCTAACTCCATTAATCTCCAGAGCACCATGTAATGTGGGTTCATGCTCCTGGACCACACCTCCAGGGTTGGGTGTTTAGCAGTCCTGGGCTTCTACTCTCTCCCCAGTGTCTTTTCCTCCCACCTGTGAGCTAGTTTGGTGGAGGGGTTGAGTTCCACCAGGTCATGGCTTTGCTACTTTACCCTTTTCTGTGAAGTCTCTTTTCCCCAGATACAGGCAGTCTGTTTTGCAGTCGTCAGGTTGCTCATTCAGGGTTAGTTGTACTTGCTGTATTTTTCTGTTTTATGTGGTTTTGGGAGGAGGTTTTTGCCTCCCTTGTCACCCCACCATCTTTTTCCATTCCCATTGGTGATGGCTGTATTTTATATTTTAAAAACTGTAGGTTTGCAAGGTGGTTTAGCAAAATAAACTTTGAATCAGACAGAACAGAGCATCTTTGGCTTTGTTATTTATTGGCTG
The DNA here is from genome assembly GCA_032199065.1 of Smutsia gigantea. Lineage (NCBI taxonomy): Eukaryota > Metazoa > Chordata > Mammalia > Pholidota > Manidae > Smutsia > Smutsia gigantea. The sequence goes on from JAVSCE010005247.1 coordinate 20,692, forward strand.
TGTGACATTTAAATTATCTGATAAGTTCTCCGGTCTATGACTCATTAAATGAGATAATGCATATGAACCATTTAGCACATTCTATTTACATTTGGTATACCTGTGTGACTCCACTAAATTATCATTTGTTAAACAGAGCTCTGAGGTGTGGAATGGTAACCTTTCTATAACAAAAGACCACAAAGGAATTGAAGCAGAGAAGTTTATTAGTCCAAGTCCTGGAAGTGGTCCATGGTATGCCTTGGGGGGCCATGTGAGGAAGGTCAAGGCAAGGTTCAGGCAGAGAGCGTGGAGGGACCTGAGCCACATGTCTTTCTTTGGGTATGGGTGGAATGCTTTGGGGTTCCTGAGCAATGGCCAAATTTGCCAGTTCAAACTAAGAAAGTGGTGTTTTGATAATCTGGGGAATCTTTTCTAAGGGGCTTACAAAGGGAAGACCTTGGGTAGCAGGGTAATCTTTATCACAAGGTCCTCTGGGAGATTCATACCAGGAACTTACATTTACTTGTGTCTCTGTAAGCTGTTATCTGGGGCATGTGCTCCAGGGAGTGGCTACTGTCAGTCCAAGGCTCATGTAGTCCATTTGGCCATACAAAATGGAACCAAGGCAGCAATATTAAAGGGTAATTTAGCTAAGACCTTCAACATTTACTTTTATTTTAATGATTTATAATGTCAGACTAAAAAATAAAATGTATAATAAATGTGACAATTTTTAAAAATAATTTTCCTAATATTTACATGTATTCATACATGTGCTATATATTTTTTGGCATTACAGATATGTTAATAGCTTAAGCCTTGATGTCTGTTCTAGATGCTGTGAACTTACACAAATTAATAACTCCTTTGAACCTTTTTTCCTAATACATGAGATAGAGTTGTTTTAGTATGAACATAACAGGGTTTTATGCTGTTTATTTTAAATGAAGAATGGACAGTGCTTAGTACAGTATTGAATCACTAGTAGTAATAAGTGATCAATAATTTTTGGTCATTACATCTATTAAGGGATTTTTGTTAAATATTTATTGATTTATTATTGGTGATCCTTTTTTTCCTAATTTATAGAATAGAGATTTTTCAGAATGTACATAACAGTGTTTTATGCTGCTTATTTTATAAAAAGAGCAAATAGTGCTAGCACACTACTGAGTAATTAGTAGTTATAAGTGATCATAATAACCATTAAGAATTTTTTATTAAACACTTACTGAAGGTTTATTATTGGCAAGACTGAACTATGGGCCATAAGCCATACACCTTGGGAATATCAAAATGAACAAGATGCAGTCTTTATTCATTGAGCAAACAATTTAGTAAGGCCTGTGTGTATGTGTGTGTGTGTAGTTGCCATCTGTTGTGACAAGTGCTATACATATAAAGGTAACTGAAGGTCACAGTTGAGGCTCAAAGGATAAATGAGTTAATTCTGTTTATTTTGGAGATAGTCAAGGGTAGTTTCCAGAAGAGTTGAATTTATTTTTAATATTAAAGTATAAGTAAAGTTTTACCCTAACTGGGTATTTATAAAAAAACACAATTTAAGCTGGACCAATATTATATGCACAGCATAGAAAGAGAACAACATACTAATGCCAAAGAAATGCAAGGCCCTCAGGTTGGCTGTAGTGTGAGTGATAACTGGGGAGAATTCAGAAGTGAGGCTGGAGTTGTAAGCTGGGGCCAGCTCATGGAAAATCTTTCAAGGTACACAGAAATTTAGATTTTTATCCTGTAGCTGATGAGGTAAATTGAAAGGTATTTAAATTTTCTTAAATTAAATTTTACATTGAAGTGTTTTTTTAATATAATTTATTTTATTATCATTAATTTACAATTACATGTGCAATATTACGATTATTAAACTACCCCTTCATCAGGTCCCCCCCACCAACCCCATTACAGCCACTGTCCATCAGCGTAGTGAGATGCTATAGAATCACTACTTGTCTTCTCTGAGTTGTACTGCCCTCCCCGTGCCCCCCCAACATTACATCTGCTAATCGTAATGCCCCTTTTTCCCTCTTATCCCTCCCTTCCCGCCCATTTTCCCCAGTCCCTTTGCCTTGGTAACTATTAGGCCGTTCTTGGGTTCTGTGAGTCTGCTGCTGTTTTGTTCCTTCAGTTTTTTTCTTTGTTCTTATTGGGCAGAGGACATGAATAGACACTTCTCCAAAGAAGAAATTCAGATGGCCAACAGGCAAATGAAAAGATGCTCCACATCGCTAATCATCAGAGAAATGCAGATTAAAACCACAATGAGATATCACCTCACATTGAAGTGTTTTAAAAGGAGTTTCAGAATCATGTTAGAATTTCCCATGATAATTTTAACAATTGTCACAACAGCTACAATTATTTTCTTGTCATTCTACATTTTCAACCTGGAACTTTGTAACACACTCTCTCAATAAGTATTATTTCCCTTTTTGAAACTAAGGGAATTTAAAACTAGATAAGTTAAAGGTCCAAAATAACATAATTAAGTGAAAAGCTAAGGATACATTTCAAATTTCCTGTTTTTGTCACCATGCATGTACTCTTTCTAAGAAAATCTCTCTGCAGTTTTTAGGATAGAAAAGAGAAGAGATGGAGGAAAACTGGAACAGGGAGAACTGGTAAGAAGGTATTAAAACAACTTCGTAAAAAAGAATGGGGGCTTCTTCTCCCTTTCCATTTCCCTTTCTTTTATCATCTTCTCCTTCCTTCCTGGCACAGACATGGGGTAGCAAAGGAGGGTGTGGATCCACAGGAAGAATCAGTACAGAGTTGAGGTGGTCCATGGTAGCATGAGACAGCAGACCTGGAAAAATGGGACATGGGGCCAGGTAAGCTGTTGCAGATGTGACAACGGGAGAAGATGGCTTATGTGTTTTGAGATGGGTTACATTAGACAATTAAATTGAACAAATGAGTAAATATATTGAGTCAGGTTTTCAGAGCTGGATGGATATGGGGAAGACTGGAAAGAATCGTTAGATGTTAAATGGTATACGAGGCATCAGTGTGAACTCACAGTATGGAAGTGAATTAGATATATAATAAATAGATATAATACCTGTACTTCCTAGTTTTGAGGGCCTAGAAACAGTGATTCCAAGGAGCCATGAGTGCTACAAGATCTCAGAACCTGCTTTCTAAATATCATCCTCCATTAGAGAAATGGCTAATTCCAGGGTGGATGCAAGATACAAGATGTGCTTTAACCTCTTGTACAAATAAGTATGTTCTAAAAAATAATGAAGATGTCCCCAAAGTGACATAATAACCAGTTTGAAGGGGCTCCCAATGTACAAAGAGGGTGGTTTGAGTATCAAAATAATGATAAGGGGTTACCCACTCATTTAATAAAATAAAATGTATTGTATACTAATTAATATACATTGATTAAGCAAGCAAATAAGTCAATGGTAGAAAAATAGGAAAGCTGTTCTTCACAGTAGAGCTTCCAATAGATGTTGCAAATAGAGCATCACCATTTGACAATCATCAGAGGAGGTTGACGTAGCTGGAATTGTCTATGGATGCTAAGGCTAGTAGATTTTGAGGAACTAGATATTACTATAATCTTAGAATGCCATCCCACCAAATACTAATCACCAAACCCAGATCATTAAAATGGACATCACTGGTTCTGGGGCAGGTAGACATTCATGCTCCCAGATGTGATATATCACAAAGAACACAGGATCAGTTCTGTAGTTTTCTTGCCAAGAGTGCATGATCCTTGTCTGGTCATGCGCCCAGACTAAAACCCATCCTAAGAATGGTAAGGCCTGTTCTCTCCAAAACTAAGAACATGAAAGAGGAAGACTTAAGAATTGTTTCAGATTGAAGGAATATGTAATACATAACTAAATGTAAGCATATTCCTAGAATATTGGACTAGAAAGAAAAATGAGACATTGTAAGGTATTTTGTTGATCTATTTCTGGGCAAAAAGGTAACCCATAATTTAGAGACAAAGCAATTAATTGTGTGATATTTCATGGCTCTTTAGTTGGGGAATTTGGTTCAGGCTTACCTGAACAATTCTGTGTAACATAGCATTGAAAATATGACCTCAGTTACATGTCTAGAGATGTGTCAGGGATGGTTGGAAGGCTGGGATCAGTTAGAATTGTTAGAAGTTCTTACCTGTGGCTACTCTAGCAAAGTGACCTCAGAGAATTACACTTCTTGCATGACAGTTCAGAACTCCATGCATTGTGTCGGTAAGCAATCCTTCGTGTCAGCCTACATTCAAGGGAGGAGGAATTGGACACCATGCCTCTGTGGAACAGCAGCCATCCCACTAGCATAGTGGTACATTAAGCAGACTTAGAGTGGGGTCTGTGATGTTGGTGGTGTTGTATCAATGTTGAATACCTGATTTGGTAGATATATAGACTAGAGTTATGTTCTAATTTTGTAGAAATACACACTAGAGATTTTGGAGTATCTAGGGATAATGAGGCATCACTTCTGCAGTTTGCTCTCAAAAGGTTCTGAAAAGGACTTATACACGTATATGGAGGGAGCAAGTTGCAGTGGGGCAAATGTAGTAAAATGTTAACAATTAGGTATTCTGCTTGAAGGGATAAGGGAGTTAAGGCTACTTTTCTATGTGGAATTATGTAAAAATAGTAAACATTTGAAAGAAAGGGAAAAATAAGGCAGCTGCAATGGATACAAAAGAGAGAAGAGGATGAAATGATGATAAGTAAGACTTTAGAGGCCAAATGGACATTACATTGAGAGAGATGGGTTGATTGGAACACTGTCCTAAGTACAGAAGTCCCTCTCGCTGCTCATTTACAGGGAGAAGCAAACAAGCAAGGCTTGCCAATAATGCTGTAGCTCTAAAATTGTGCTTTGTCCTTTAATGATCACCCTGGAAAACAAGCCATCAGCCAAGTTTAATTTTACAAAGCACTGAGACTATTTCAACAGAGTGATTTACTCAAATATATAATGGATTCCTTAGTTCAGAATAAAATCGTGGCTCTTCTTTATTTGATGGAAAAATTCTTCTACATAAGCACATTCCAAATGGATAAACAGGCTAAGTGTGAATAGTGCAGTTTATTTTGTGCATAGTACATACTTTCACAAGAAAAGAAATTCTTCCATGATAAAAGTGCATCTTACTGAAATGGAAATAAAGTATATTTTAGGATTAAAACAATCTTATTGCATCACGTGCAGTATAGGTGAGGAAATGATGGACTCCATGTGAGCTTCTCCAATGTCATAAAGAAAAAGGTACAAAACAGTGAGTTTTAAAGTAAGGAACTTGAAGACCGTGTTATAGAGATGTTCAAATATATGAATAAATAAAGCCATTCTTAAGTGAACAATATATTGTGGTATGAATGTTACCTCACAATATTTTGAAACTTTAAAAAAGTAAATAACTCAGTCATTTTCAGTATGTCTGCTCAGGGTATAATACTGACATATATCTTCATGGGAGGTGCTGACATTTTGCTGAAACCTTATAAGAGAACTCCTGCTGTGGATAGGAAATGCTATTTCATCAAAAAGGAGAAATCAGAAGTCAAATGGGCTGTAAGGAAAGTTCTTATCAGCTTTATTATCCTGTAGTCATTTTAACTCTGATTAAATTCTTAAGACTACAGATAATGTAATTTTATTTTGTAGGTTAAACAAATAGGTAGATTTGGCAGAAATTAATTGTTAGATTAATTTCTAAGAGTCAGGGTATTTACAGAAGATAACAAAAATGATATATATTTTTTCTAAATATGAGTTATAATGTAAATCATCTCAGATGACACTTTTAGAAGTTAGTAGTTTTGCTCTCAAGGACTCTTCCATCCAGAAAGAAAAAAATACATTTTTTTTTGTGTGAAAACAGTAGCAATATAGATGGAAGTGAAAATAAAGAGCCACATTATTGAGGAGAAAGCTGTCATATCCAAGACTATATAATCCAAGACCGTATACCATCATATATCTGAATTCAGAGTCTCAGAAAAATCATGCTTAACCTAGACCACTACCAAATATTTAATCCTGAGAACTGTCAGTAAGCCATGTGATCAAGCTTCGAGCCTCCCTTACTGGATGTTTGCAACCTCAGTCCTTCCTTTGATTGTAGCCATGTCAGGAATTCTGAGTCAGAGGCCCACAGCTAAGCTGTACATAGATTCCTGACCCCCAGAACTGTGAGATAATAAACGAAGGAACTTTTCTAAATTAATTTTATGAAGCTGGTATTACCCTAATTCCAAAATGGAAAAAGACACCATAAGAAAATAAATCTACAGACCAATATCCTGGAGGAACATAGATGTAAAAATCAATCACATACCATGAAAAGTTGGATTTATCCCTGGAATGCAAAAGAGGTTCAACATATGAAAATTAATTAATGTAATACACTACCTTTAGAGAATAAGGGGTAAAATCAAGTGATCATTTCAGTAAATGCAGAAAAAGCATTTAACAAAATACATATTTTCATGATTAAAACTCTCCTAGAGTTTGAGAAATTAAAGGCAATTACTTCAGTATATTAATGGCCTGCTGCTAACATACTCAACAGTAAAAAGATGAAAGCTTTTCCTTTAAGATTAGGAACAGTACAAAGATGCCCATTCACCACATCTATCAACATAGGTCTGGAATTTCTAGCCAGAGCAATCAGGCAAGAAAAAGAAATAAAAGACATATAAATTGGTAAAGAAGGAGTAAAATTGTTCTTGTTTTCAGATGACATGAACTTACACATAGAAAACCCTAAGAAAACCCTAAATACTAAATAAAGAAACAATAGAACTATTCAAGTAAAATTGCAGGATACAAGTCAACATACAAAAATCAGTTGCATTTCTATACAGTAACAGCACATTATCTGAAAAATACGTTAGGAAAATAATTACATTTACAATAGCACCAAAATGACTCAGTTATTTAGGAATAAACTTAACCCAAGAGAGGAAAGATCTATATATTGAAAACTACAATTTATTGAAACCTATATTGATGAAGGAAACAATGAAAACAAATGGAAAGACAGACTTTGCTTATCAATTGGAAGACTTACTATTAAAATGTGCACCACCTAAAACAATTTATAGATTCAATACAACTCCTATCAAAATTACAAAGGCATATTTTACAGAAAAACAATTCTATAATTCATATAGAACCATGAAAGACCACATATAGCCAAGTTAATATAAAAAAAGGACAAAGCTGAAGGCATCATACTTCCTGGTCTCAAACTATATTAAAAAACTGTAGTAATCAAAGCAGTATGGCATTGGCATAAAGACAGACCCATGCAACAGAATGTAGAGCCCAGAAGTAAACCCAAGCATGTAAAAGCAACTAATCTTCAACAAGGGTGCCAAGAATACACAATGGGGAAAGGATATCTCTTTGATAAATTATGTTGGGAAAACTGGAAAATGCAGAAGATTGAAATTAGACTCTTATACCATAGACAAATCAATTTAAAATGGATGAAAGACTTAAATATAAGATCTGAAATCATAAAACTAGAAGAAAACATAGGGGAGAATATGAGTCTTGGCAATGATTTCATGGTTATGATACAGAGACAGCAAAAACAAGTTAAACTACATCAAACTAAGGAGTTTCTGCACAACAAGGGAAACAAGAGTGAAAAGGCAGCCTATGGAATGGGAGAAAATATTTGCAAACTATATATGTGGGGTTAGTACCCAAAACATACAAAGAAATCTGACAACTCAGCAAAAAAATTAATAAGCAAAAAAAAAAAAATGGCATACAGATCTGAACCTGTATTTCTTTAAAGAAAACATGCATATGTGCAAAAGGTATGTTCAATATTACCAGTCATCAGGCAAATGTAAATCAAGTCCACAATGAGATATTACCTCATGCCTGTCAGAATAGCTACTATCAAAAAAAAAAGTGTTGGTGAGGATATGGAGATATTGGAACCCATGTATACTGTTGGTGGTAATTCAAAACTGGTATGACTACTACAGAAAATAGTACACAGTGTCCTCAGAAAATTAAAAGTCTACCACATGATCCAGCAACCCCACTTCTAGGTATTATCCAAAAGAATTGAAATCAGAATCCTGGAATGATTAGTACTTTAATGTACACTGCCACACTATTCATAATAGCCAAGAGGTAGGAACAACCTAAATGTCCATGGCCATATTAATGGGAAAGAAAATGTAGAATATATACATAATAGAGTATCTTTCAACCTTACAAAGGAAGGAATTCTGACATGCTACAACATTGATGAACTTTGAGGACATTTTGCTAAGTGAAATAAGTCACAGAAAAATACTGCATAATCCCATTTATGTGAAATATGTAAACCAAATTCATAGACTCAAAGAGTGGAATGGTGATTCCAAGGGGGTCGGGTGGAGGGAGAAGTGGGAAATTACTAATCAAGAGTCATAAAGGTTCAGTTAAACAAGAGGAATAAACTCGGGACTCTGTGTACAACACTGTATCTATAATTAACAATGTATAAACACTAAATTACAGAAATAGATAAATTAGTTGTGTTAGATCTAAAGCACTTTTCTTTTGACATTATGCCTTTTAGTAATATATCTTATATAGCAGACAGCTTCTAGTTATTTTGGTGTATTTTGTAAAATTAATTGAATTAGACTTGAAAAATGAAGTTAAAGTTTTGTGTTATAATATAAAGTAAGATTTGACAAAGTACACTGTTTTTGCCAACTAGCTTATTGGTAAATATTTATTTAAAAATAGCTAAAGCTGAAGAAGCAAGGTTTTGATTAAAATGTATTTAAGTTATATTAAAAATAGATCATACACAATGCCTATTTCTTTCCTCAATTGTAAGCTTGAGGGGTAAGTTGCATTCATGTGGCTATACTCAGTGATGAGTATGTTGTCTAGTACATATTTAGTATTAACAAATGATTATAGAAATTCAAATACTTGAATATTGCAAATTGGAAGAGATTTTCATTCTAAATAGAGGTCTAATCAGGACAAAAAGCTCCACATTGAATTCTTTTTGTATTGCTTGATGTGTAGGGTGTATCATCTTAATCAGTTTTCTTTATAAATTAATAAACTATTTGTTTAGGACAGTTTTAGATTCACAGCAGAACTGACCCGTGCATAAGTTTCTATATATTCTCTGTCCTCATACACACATAACTTGCCCCACTGTCCACATCTCACACCATGGCTGTGCCCTGAGGTGGTCTGTGGCGCAGTTGAATCTTGAATCATTTGCATTGGCTACACCCATATTAATTCCCTGACAGCACGTGGCTACTAGTGAAAACAGTAAGAGCGGCAGTAGGGATGGGCAGGGGGCAGAATATTCCATATAGTTCAGATCTCAACTTCTGTTTCAAAAGGCAATATGGTATAGTTTTTTTCTCTCACCTTACCTATTCCTAGTGAGTCACTCATTCTGTGATAACTTTGAATGTCATATACATTTCTATTAATATACCTGCCATATTCTAGTTAAATCATTCATTTATTGCTTGTTTTATTTCTCTCTTATCTCTAGCGAATAGCACAATGTTTGGCATGTTGCAAGTACTAATATTTATTAACTTGAATTTAATAAGTATCTTCTATGTGTCAGGCACTTAAGTAAATATTTCATGCACTATATAGCACTTAGTCTAGTCCTCAAAACAACCATATATAAACCCTACTCAGTCTTATTTTAGAGATGAGAAAACAGAAATGATATAATTTAATTGATTTGCACAAGGTCACATGTACAGCCAACCTGGTACATCCAAGTAACTAGATAAACACTGTATCTAGAGACTACAGGTTATGAAATGTATGAAATGTGGAAAAAAAGTGTCAAATATAAAACACTTCAAAACTAAAATGAGTAAATGCTTAACTGATCACTAAATTTCATAGGCTCATTAAGTGTTACATTTAGTATTCATAAAAATTTCATTTCACTGAAAAATTTGTAGTTAGATTTCTCAATTCATACAATGATTACTGAGAAATCATAGCCAATTGTATATTAAATGAGTTATTCATAACCAAAGGGATCAAAACAAAGTTGATTTTAAAGTCTCAAGAATTTGCAGCCAATATACTTAACATGGCATATACTCAGTTTTAAATATATTTGATGATATAAAGGGAGTGCTCAGTGCCTACCAAGTACTAAAATAGAGACTGAATCAAGTGGTACCCGGGCATTTACATTTTCACTTTTTTGGTCTGCCTTCTGTGGTGACTATTATATGGTAATTAATAATAAGTATTTTAGTAATTAAACTAAGCTATATGAAACTATCAAAGTATATTTTTTCTTTCAAAAATATTTATTGGGAATATATACATTTTACTTCAACTGTCCCACTTATAGCAAAGCATTCTTGGTTTTTGAAATGTGAATATACAAGGCTTGATTATAGTTCAAATACTTTTAATGAGAACATTATATTTTTACTTCCTGTGTTTTTACACCTTTTAACTTAAGCTTCTATTTCATTACTAGGTACTGTGATTAAAATGTCTTTCCCTAAATTGAAACTGTTTGTGTGATAAATATAAATACTTTTATTTGCATTGCCTAGCAACATAGAATATATTAGAGTAATAATAATTTTCTATTTTGCAGCTTTCTTGAGATATATTTCATATGCTATAAAATCCACCCACATAAGGTAAGCATTTGGAAGGATTTTAATGTGTTCAGAGGTTTGCAACCATCATCACAATAGAATTTTAGCCAAATAGAAACCCTGTACACATTATTAATGACGCCCAATTTTACAGTCTCCATACTATGTGGCAACTGCTAATTTACTTTGTCTACATGGATTTGCCTTTTATGGATATTTATATAAATGGAGTATCATGGCATCTGGTCTTTTGTGAATCTCTTCTTTCATTTAGTCTAATATTTTTAAGGTCCATGCATGTTGTAATATGTATCACTACTTCGTTCTTTTTATTGCTGAATATTGTGTGAATGTATCACATTTTGTTTATCCTTTCAATAGTCAATGGACATTTAGCTTCTTTCCATTTTCTGGCTATTATGATTAATACTATGAACAATTGTGTATAAGTTTGGTGGAAATATGTTGGGACTTCTTTTGAGTGGAATGCTGGGCCATATCACAACTGTGTCTATGTTCTTGAGGTCCTGCCAATGTGGCTGAACCAATCTACATCTCAAAAGGCAATGTATGCAGGTTCCAATTTTTCCACATCTTCACCAACACTTGTTACTGTCTATATGTTAGCCATTCTGGCAGGTGTGAAGTGGTATCTAATTGACACTTTGATTTGCATTTACGTAATGGCTGATGCTCTTGAGCATCTTTTCCTATGTGTACTGGCCATGTGTTTATCTCTTTTGGAGAAATGCCTATTCACATCTTCTGACATTTTTACAATTGATTACTTCTCTTTTTATCATTGTGTATGTTTTTTTCATATATTCTGGATAATATATCCTTTACTGCATATGATTTTCAAATATTTTCCCCATCCCATTCCATGTATTGTCTTTTCACTCTTGATGGTGTTCTTGGCACAAAAATTTTTAATGATAATCATGTGTAATTTGCCTATTTTTTCTTTCATTGTTTATACTTCTATGTATCCCATGTAAGAAGTTATTGCCTAACACAAGGTTATAAATCTATTCCTGTTTCCTAAAAATTTATAGTTTTGATTCTTACATTTGCATCTATTATTGATTTTGAGTTAATATTTGTGTATGGTGTAAGGTAGTGTTGCAAATTCATTCCTTTTTTTTAAATAGTTTATTTTGGTATCATTAATCTACAATTACATGTGCAATATTATGGTGATTAAACTACCCCCTTCATCAGGTCCCCGCCACCAACCCCATTACAGTCACTGTCCATCAGCGTAGTGAGATGCTATAGAATGACTACTTGTCTTCTCTGAGTTGTACAGCCCTCCCGGTCCCCCCCCAACATTACATCTGCTAATCGTAATGCCCCCTTTTTCCCCCTTGTCCCTCCCTTCGCACCCATCCTGCCCAGTCATTTCCCTTTGGTAACTATTAGCCCGTTCTTGGGTTCTGTGAGTCTGCTGCTGTTTTGTTCCTTCAGTTTTTTTTTCTTTGTTCTTATACTCCACATATGAGTGAAATCATTTTGTACTTGTCTTTTTTGGCTTGGCTTATTTCACTGAGCATAATACCCTCTAGCTCCATCTATGTTGTTGGAAATGGTAGGATTTGTTTTCTTCTTATGGCTGAATAATATTCCATAGTGTATATGTACCACTTCTTCTTTATCCATTCATCTACTGATGGACACTTAGGTTGCTTCCATTTCTTGGCTATTGTAAATAGTGCTGCGATAAACATAGGGGTGCATATGTCTTTTTCAAACTGGGCTGCTGTATTTTTAGGGTAAATTCCTAGGAGTGGAATTCCTGGGTCAAATGGTATTTCTATTTTGAGTTTTTTGAGGAACCTCCATACTGCTTTTCACAATGGTTGAACTAATTTGCAGTCCCACCAGCAGTGTAGGAGGGTTCCCTTTTCTCCACATCCTCACCAACATTTGTTGTTGTTTGTGTTTTGGATGTTGGCCATCCTCACTGGTGTGAGGTGATATCTCATTGTGGTTTTAATCTGCATTTCTCTGATGATTAGTGATGTGGAGCATCTTTTCATGTGCCTATTGGCCATCTGAGTTTCTTTTTTGGAGAAGTGTCTATTCATGTCCTCTGCCAATTTCTTAATTGGATTATTTACTTTATGTTTGTTGGGTTGTGTGAGTTTTATATATTTTGGATGTTAACCCCTTATCGGATACATCATTTATGAATATATTGTCCCATACTGTAGGATGTCTTTTTGTTCTACTGATGGTGTCCTTCGCTGTACAGAAGCTTTTCAGCTTGATGTAGTCCCACTTATTCATTTTTGCTTTTGTTTCCCTTGCTCGGGAGATATGTTCATAAAAAAGTCACTCATGTTTATGTCTAAGAAAATTTTCCTATGTTTTTTTCTAAGAGTTTTATGGTTTCATGACTTACATTCAGGTCTTTGATCAATTTTGAGTTTACTTTGGTGTATGGGGTTAGACAGTAGTCCAGTTTCATTCTCTTACACGTAGCTGTCCAGTTTTGCCAACACCAGGTGCTGAAGAGGCTGTCACCTCCCCATTGTACATCCAAGGCTCCTTTATCAAATATTAGTTGACTGTGTATGTTTGGATTAATGTTTGGATTTTCTATTCTGTTCCACTGGTCTGTGGGTCTGTTTTTGTGCCTATACCAAATTGTCTTGATTACTGTGGCTTTGTAGTAGAACTTGAAGTCAGGGAGTATAATTCCCCCTGTTTTATTCCTCCTTCTCAGGATTGCTTTGGCTATTCGGGGTCTTTTGTGGTTCCATATGAATTTTAGAATTATTTGTTCCAGTTCATTGAAGAAAGCTGTTGGTAGTTTGATAGGGATTGCGTTGAATCTGTAGATTGCTTTAGGTAGTATAGCCATTTTGACAATATTTATTCTTCCTAGCCAAGAGCATGGGATGCATTTCCATTTGTTAGTGTCCTCTTTAATTTCTCTTAGGAGTGTCTTGTAGTTTTCAGAGTATAGGTCTTTCACTTCTTTCATTAGGTTTATTCCTAGGTATTTTATTCTTTTTGATGCAATTGTGAATGGAATTGTTTTTCTGATTTCTCTTTCTGTTAGTTCATCGTTAGTGTATAGGAAAGCAACAGATTTCTGTGTGTTAATTTTGTATCCTGCAACTTTGCTGAATTCAGACATTAGTTCTAGTAGTTTTGGAGTGGAGTCTTTAGGGGTTTTTATGTACAATATCATGTCATCTGCAAATAGTGACAATTTGACTTCTTCTTTACCAATCTGGATGCCTTTGTTTTGTCTGATTACCATGGCTAGGACCTCCACTACTATGTTGAATAACAGTGGAGAGAGTGGGCATCCCTGCCTTGTTCCCGATCTTAAATGAAAAGCTTTCAGCTTCTCACTGTTAAGTATGATGTTAGCTGTGGGTTTGTCATATATAGCCTTTATGATGTTGAGGTACTTGCCCTGTATACCCATTTTGTTGAGAGTTTTAATCATGAATGGATGCTGAATTTTGTCAAATGCGTTTTCAGCATCTATGGAGATGATCATGTGGTTTTTGTTCTTCTTTTTGTTGATGGGGTGGATGATGTTGATGGATTTTCGAATGTTGTACCATCCTTGCATCCCTGGGATGAATCCCACTTGATCATAGTGTATGATCCTCTGGATGTATTTTTGAATTCGGTTTGTGAATATTTTGTTGAGTATTTTTGCATCTACGTTCATCAGGGATATTGGTCTGTAGTTTTCTTTTCTGGTGGGGTCTTTGCCAGGTTTTGGTATTAGAGTGATGCTGGCATCATAGAATGAGTTTGGAAGTGTTCCCTCCTCTTCTATTTTTTGAAAAACTTTAAGGAGAATGGGTGTGATTTCTTGTCTATATGTCAGGTAGAATTCAGAGGTGTATCCATCTAGTCCAGGGGTTTTGTTCTTGGGTAGTTTTTTGATTACTGCTTCAATTTTGTTGCTGGTGATTGGTCTGTTTAGTTTTTCTGTGTCTTGTTCGGTCAGTTTTGGAAGGTTGTATTTTTCTAAGAAGTTGTCCATTTCTTATATGTTTTCCAGCTTGTTAGCATATACATTCTCATAATATTCTCTTATAATTCTTTGGATTTCTGTGGGGTCTGTCGTTATTTTTCCTTTCTTCTTTCTGATACTGTTTATGTGTGTAGATTCTCTTTTTCTCTTAATAATTTTGGCTAGGGGTTTATATATTTTGTTTATTTTTTCAAAGAACCAGATCTTGGTTTCATTGATTTTTTTCTATTGTTTTATTCTTCTCAATTTTATTTATTTCTTCTCTGATATTTATTATGTCCTTCCTTCTGGTGACTTTGGGCCTCATTTGTTCTTTTTACAATTTCAGTAATTGTGCCTTTAGACTATTCATTTGGGAATTTTCTTCCTTCTTTAAATAGGCCTGGATTACAATATCCTTTCTTCTTAGTACTGCCTTTTCTGCGTCCCACAGAAATTGTGCCTTTGTGTTGTTGTTGTTATTAGTCTCCATATATTCTTTGATTTCTGTTTTGATTTGGTCATTAACCCATTGATTATTTAGGCGAGTGTTGTTAAGTCTCCATGTAGTTGTGAGCCTTTTTGTTTTCTTTCTAAAATTTAATTCTAGTTTTATACCTTTATGATCTGAGAAGTTGGTTGGTAGAAATTCAGTATTTTTGACTTTACTGAGGTTCTTTTTGTGGCCTACTATGTGGTCTATTCTGGAAAATGTTCCATGGGCACTTGAGAAGAATGTGTATCCTGTTGCTTTTGGGTGCAGAGTTCTGTAGATGTCTGTTAGGTCCGTCTGTTCTAGTGTGTTTTTCAGTGCCTCTGGGTGTTTACTTATTTTCTGTCTGGTTGATCTGTCCTCTGGAGTGAGTGGTGTGTTGAAGTCACCTAAAATGAATGCATTGCTGTCTATTTCCTCCTTTAATTCTGTTAATATTTGTTTCACATATGCTGGCACTCCCGTACTGGGATCATATATATTTATAATGGTTATATCCTCTTGTTGGACTGACCCCTTTATCATTATGTAATGTCCTTCTTTATCTCTTGCTACTTTCTTTGTTTTGAAATCTATTTTGTCTGATACAAGTACTGCAACACCTGCTTTTTTCTCCTTGTTGTTTGCATGAAATATGTTTTTCCATCCCTTCACTTTTAGTCTGTGTATATCTTTGGGTTTGAGGTGAGTTTCTTGTAGGCAGCATATAGATGGGTGTTGCTTTTTTATCCATTCTGTTACTCTGTGCCTTTTGATTGGTGCATTCAGTCCATTTACATTTAGGGTGATTATTGGTAGATATGTACTTATTGCCATTGCTGGCTTTAGATTCGTGGTTTCCAAAGGTTCAAGGGTTGCTTCTTTACCATCTAACAATATAACTTAACTTTCTTGTTAAGTTATTTTAAACACCGTCTGATGTTTCTTTATTTCTCTCCCTTCTTATTCTTCCTCCTCCATTCTTTATATACTAGGTGTTTTATTCTTTGCCTTTAGTTAGTATTTGGATGGTGTGCTTTCTTTGCTATGATTTTATTTTCTCTGGTGACATCTTTTAGCCTTAGGAGTGCTTCCCTCTAGAGCAGTTCCTTTAAGATATCCTGCAGAGGTGGTTTATGGGAGGCAAATTCTCTCAGCTTTCACTTGTCTGGAAATTGTTTAATCCCTCAGTCATTTTAAATGATAATCATGCTGGATACAATATTCTTGGTTTGAGTCCCTTCTATTTCTTTACATTAAATATATCATGCCATTCTCTTCTGGCCTGTAAGGTTTCTGTTGAGAAGTCTCGTGATAGACTGATGTGTTTTCCTTTGTAGGCGATATTTTTCTTTCTCTAGCTGCCTTTAATACTCTGTCCTTATCTTTGATCTTTGCCATTTTAATTATATGTCTTGTTGTTGTCTTCCTTGGGTCACTTGTGTTAGGAGATCTGTCGGCTTCCGTGGTCTGTGAAACTATTTCCTTCCCCAGCATGGGGAAGTTTTCAGCAATTATTTCTTCAAAGACACTTTCTATCCCTTTTTCTCTCTCTTCTTCCTCTGGTACTCCTATAATGAGAATATTGTTCTGTTTGGATTGGTCACACAGTTCTCTTAATATTCTTTCATTCCTAGAGATCCTTTTATCTCTCTCTGCCTCAGCTGCTCTGTATTTCTGTTCTCTGATTTCTATTCCATTAACAGTCTCTTGCATCTCATCTAGTCTGCTGCTAATCCCGTCGATGGCTTGTCTCATTTCTGCATTGTGTTTCCTGACTTCCCTCACTTCCTCCCTCAGCTCTTGCATATTTCTCTGTAGATCCATCAGCATGGTTTTGACTTTTATTCTGAATTCTTTTTCAGGAAGATTGTGCATTTCCATCCCTTCAGATTCCCTCTCAGGTGTTGTCTGGGTTTCGGTGATCTTTGTCTGTACCATAGTCCTCTGTCTTTTCATGGCGATAGAAGTGGTTGCTGGTAGGTGCCACATATGTCAGCTTGGCTCTTTAAGACTTAAAACAAAAGAAAACAAAAAAAATCAAACAAAACCAAAAGCAAAAACAACAACAACAAAAAGGAAGAGACAGAAAATGGAAAAAAAAAAAAGAAGGAAAAGAAAAGAAAAGGGAAAAACAAAAAAACAACAAAAATAACGCCCACCGGGAGTGGATTCCTTAAGGATGCCGTAGGTGGCGCTGTTGGTACACTATTCCGCAGCTGTTGCCACGCCATTCTTTGTAGCTCTGGCTGGGGCGGGAACGAATGGGGGCTGTTGTTCTCTGTGTAAAGTTTCAGTGTGGCTCCCTTTTCCCAATCGCCAGCCAAGGGGTCACCCGCTGGGCTGAGTGTGTCGGGGCGATCGTGTTCCCTCGCTGTCCCCCCTGCCTCTCCAAGACCGCTAAAGACAGCGCACGCTTTTCTCTTGTACCGGGGCACCGGCTGCACGGACCTGGGCGTGTTCCCAGCGCAAGACCTGCACCCTCTGTCTCTCCAATATCCGATACACCGCGTGATGTGTGTCAGCGCTCCCGGTGCAGATCACTGGGGCTGGTTATTTCACGGGCCTGTTCTTCCACTCCTTCCTGGCTCTGAGTCCTCTCCTCCCGCCGGTGCGCTGGGGTGGGGGAGTGCTCGGGTCCCGTGGGGTCGCGGCTCGGATCTTACCCACCTCGCAGGGTGCCGAGTCCTCTCAGGTGCAGATTCAGGCTGTGCGTTGTCCTGTAACTTCTGGTCTCTCTTTTAGGAGTAGTTGTATTTGCTGTATTTTCATAGATTTATATGGTTTTGGGAGGAGATTTCCACCGCCCTTGTCACACCGCCATCTTCCCGGGACCTCCACAAATTCATTTTTTTGCGTATTGATAGCTATTTTCCTATCACCATTTGTTGAAAAGACTTTTCTTTTGCCCATTGAATTATCTTAGTTTGCTTGTCAAATATCAATTGATCATAGAATAAGAGTTTATCTCTAGACCCTCAAATCTTTTTCCTTAATCTCTATTATCTCCCCTTATGCCAAAACCACACTGTCTTGATTACTGTAGATTTATACTGTGTTTTAAAAAGAAGAATAATCCCATCAAAAATTTTTTTCTTTTTGAAGACTATTTTAGTTATTCACCTTTCCTTGCATTTCCATTTGAATTTTAAAATCAGTTTGTCTAAATCTGCAAAAAGCCAGATGGGATTTTGATAAGAATTGTGTTTAATTTGTAGACCAGTTTGGATAATAGCATTTTACCAATGTAAAGTCTCTGGATGTATTTCCATTTATTTAGATCTTTAATTGTGTTCAACAATGTTTTGTAGTTTCGGTGTACAAGTCTAAATTAAATTTGTTTCTAGGTATTCTTTTATAAATGGGATATTTTTCTTATTGTTTGGATTGTTCATTACAGTTGTGTATAAAGATTCAATTGATTTTTATATATTGAGCTTGTACCTGAATTTGTTTATTTATTGTGATTTTGCTAAATCTGTTTATTCTAATTTTTTTTAAGGATTCCTTAGGATTTTCTATATACAAGACATGTCATCTTCATATAGAAATCACTTTACTTACTGTGGGCAAAATTGCAGTATTTTCAGAATCTCTCACCTGGCCTTAATTCATCTCCATATCAATGAGTGCTTACAGAGGGCAGTGGAGGAGGTGAGCTCTGCAGGGGACTGGAGAAGTTCTGAGGTCTTCCCAGCCAGGACTGGAGAGAAACAGGCCAGCGGGAGTAGACAAACAGAGCCAGGATTCTTGTAAACAATAAAGGGCCTTCTCCCCATCTAGTTTTTCCTTCAACTGATTTCAGTTTCAGTGGTTTGTGGTTTATTTGCCCCGGGCTGGGATCACATTTTCCCACCAGAGTTACACTTATTTTCTGGTCTGAATGCCTTTTTAGTTCTTTTTCTTACTTAACTGTCCTGGTTAGCACCTCCAGTACAATACTTAGTAGAGGTAGGGAGAGTAGCTGTCTATGTTTTGTTCTTGATCCTCGGCAGAAAGCAGTCAGTCTTCATCATGTATGGTGTTTGCTGTGGCCCTTTTTTTTTTTGTAGAGGCCCTTTATCAAGTTGAGTTCTTTTCTATTCCTAGTTTGCTGAGTTTTTTTTTTCTTAACCATGAAAGGGTTTTGTCAAAAGCTTTTTCTGCATTTATTGAGATGAGCGTGTGACTCTTGTTTCTCATGGTCTATTACATTAATTATAGGATGTTAAAACAAACTTACCTTCCTGAGATCAGTCCCATATTTTACAAACTGGCCTTAGCTTCTCATCACGATTGTGCTGGCCTCATGCCAACCACAGGTGAGCAACTGGTAACTTTTCCTGTCCTAGGTCCTCTCTGGGCATGTGCACATCCTTGTAGAAACTCCAGTATGTGCCCTGTTGGAGATTTTCAAAGTTCCCTGGTTATGGAATTCTCCAGGCTATTTGCCCCAACTGAAATCCCAGCCTGAGATGGCTGAGATTGCTAAGGAGTTGCCAGCAGTTCTATATTGTTTAGTGATGCCTTGGGGGTTGGTTTACCCTTCCCCCAACAAATAAATGGATAAATGAGGGGTATGAATGGAATCTCCGTTATATATTTTTTAGAATTATCTGCATTACTACAGCTGTCTATGAGGACTGGTAATTAATGTCTATGTTCTTTTCACATACATTAAGTTCATGAGATTCTGTGTTACTGCAGACACCTAGCTTGCCAGGTACTGTTTTTAGGGTCTTAATATATGAAAGGAGAATAAAATTTATTCAAAAATATTGAGTATATATTATAAGTTCAACACAGTGCTTGCCTAAGGATATATAAATTACACATATATAAATGTTAGTAAACATTACGTGCTTTGACTGAAAATGTACGTTATTTAAATTCTAAAAAATCACCCCAAATTAGTCTTCATTTATCTAGTTAACAACCTGATGACCAGTAAGGGATAGGCAGGGAACGGGCAGAGTAGGCAGGAAATGTCAGGGTTTTAGCTTACATTTATTACTCTGGAAGGCTGAAATTCATATCCATGAATTACCTTATTCACTATGCTTAAAAATGAAATTCTAGATTTCTATAGTTTTGTCCAAGATTATAACCTCCAGGAGTGCAGAGATCATGCCTATCTTTGTCACTGGTGGCTTCCATGTGTCCCAGAGATTTGATGCTCTATGTATATTTTATTGACTAAATGAATTCTGTCTTAGAGCTGTCTACCTGAAGCAGGTACAGTAACTCTCTTCAAATGTGAGAGCTTGTAAAACACAGAGTAAATCAGAATAATGTAGTGGACTACTGAAAGCTTCTTCTTTGGAATAGTTATCATAACTTACTGTAAACATCTTTCTTTTTCATCTCATATTTTGCTGTCATTATTAATATATGAGATTAATAATCTTTGAGACCACTTTGAGAATTCATTGAGACAAGTGTGGACCCTCCCCTCAAAGTGAGAAAAGGAGGGATACATTTCTGTCCATCCATCCACATGCACACTCTTTTTCATGAAATTTTTTTTTAATGTTGGGGGAAGGCATTCATTCAATAATCTATTAGGGCTGTATGAGTCCATTAAGGCCAGTTTTGCTATAATAATGGAAGTTGCAAAATCCTCAAAACAAGTATAGCTTATCTTTCATTCAGATTTAGGTTCAGTGATTATAAATCAGTCACAGCTCTGGTCCCTGTATCTTTCCACTCTGGGATTCAGTATGAAGGAGCAGTCTCTTTCTGTGACATGGCTGTTCATGAGGCAGAGGGAAAATACATGGCGTATGTTTGCAAATGGCATAGGTCAGATCCACTCACCTGTGGTTAACCAAAGCAAGTCACAAGGCCAAGCTTTTTTGTTGTTAATAGAGTGGAGAAGTACTATTCTCCCGTGGGAAGGGATCCCACCAGGTGCACAGCCAAGCCTGATTTTGGCAGTCTTCCCAAAGGGCGGGGTAACAATAATAGAGGTCACTACAGAGCGTATCCGGAGTAGGAACTAAAATGTTTTCCTATTTCCCTTGTGTGTATTAGGGTTCTCCAGAAAAACAGAATGAAGAGGGGTGATGTGTATATGTGTGTGTGTGTTTTAAGGAATTGGCTAATGTGACTATGGAGGCTGGCCTGTTCAGAATCTTCTATTCAAGTCCAAAGGTCATCAGGTTGAAGACTTAAGGAAAAGCCCCTGTTGCAGTTCAAGTTCAAAGGCTATTTGCTAGAAGAATCTCCACTTGCTGGGGAGAGCTCAGTCTTTTTTTCTACTGAGACCTTCAACTGACTGGGTAAGGCTCACTTTAAGGAGGGAAATCTGCTTTATTCAAAGTCCACCCATTTAAATATTACTCTCATCTAAAAACACCCTTACAGAAACATCCAGAAAATGTTTAACAACATATGTGGACACATGGCCCAAAAAAGTTGACATAAAAAATTAATTATCACACTACAGATACAGTTATTCTAGTTCACTTATTTATATCATATTATGAACATAATTCAACCTTCTCAAAAGATTTATTGAGCATTTACATAAATTATAACATTTTGCTCATTACCAGATAATATTCAAAATATACAAGATGGTCCTTTCTGTCTCATATGCATAGAATCTCTTGTTTGTCGCTGAATTCTTAGTACTTAGAACAGTTCTTTGATGGGAAACATGCTCATAAGCATTTGTTTAATGGATGAAAAAATAAGAAAACTAGCTGGATGATCCCAAGAAGCATAAAGGTAGCAGCAGAAGAAACTGGGCTGTATTATGTGTCAACATAAAAAGTCAACCATATTCTAAGAAAAGCAAAAAAGAATACTAATTAGATAGGGTTCAGAGATCAGTAATATTGGGCATGCCCTGAATGACATTAGATAGAATTTGAATCAGGTAAAGAAGAGGATGGAGGGAATATTAAGTGTCATGTGCTTAAGAAAACAGGCACAAGAGCATTCACTACAGCATTATTGATAAATGTTATGAAATGACTAAATGTCTACCAGTAAGAGAATAGATAAACTATGATATGTCTATTCTATGGAATATGACCTGATAGTTGAAAAGAGAGAGGTAGTGTGGTAGATCTCTAGGATGTTTATAATTTTTTTGAACCTGTATAACAACACTATCTATTTTCTAGGTGTACATATATGGATGTAGATGTACAGAAATGCATACAATAGAGGACCTATGTAAAAATAGCAGTTATAACTGAGGAGTGGAATTGACAATGATGTGAAAGGAACTTT
The DNA here is from genome assembly GCA_032199065.1 of Smutsia gigantea. NCBI lineage: Eukaryota > Metazoa > Chordata > Mammalia > Pholidota > Manidae > Smutsia > Smutsia gigantea. The sequence continues at coordinate 42,989 of JAVSCE010005247.1, forward strand.
AGCTTTTTCTATAATGCTTCAATTTTTTATGGAGAATTATATTCATGTATAATGAAAAGACTAAATGTGCGAAAGGAAAACTGGTAACTGGAATGGTAAGAAAAATAATGTAAATCTAGTGTGGGCCCCATAAAAGAAGAAAAGAAACTATGAATTTAAAGCTCTCAGGCTGTTAGTAGAGTTAGTCTCTGTTGTCACTTTGTATTGTTTATTGTTTAAAAAAAACTGCCACGTGAAAAGACAATCATGGACAAAGTTAAAGAAATAAAAGCAAATTTCAAATAGTGGGAAGAGTTGGAAAGAAAGAAATAGTAAATTGGAAAATGAAAATGTGAATTTTTGAATTCTAATTGGGCAGAGTAATTAGCTAGTTCAATTAGTTGTCATGGTGGTTTGGAAAGAAGAAGAATATTTTAGAGTATTCATGCTAAGTCAAACTACAGATGGCTTTTTTGGGGAGCACATATAATTGAAAAATAACACAAAAAAGATTTAATTATGAGAGGAAAAACATTGTTCCACTGTATTCCAGGTTTTGACGTAGAAAGAATTGTTATGACTCATGAAACAATGTCAACACTTTCTGAGAAACATGGTTAAGTGCAATGTTTTAAATATATAGAGCATTGTTCTTAAACACAGGGTAGGACAGTAATGGTATGTTTAAAGTTACTATATAAGAAAACACTTGGAGTAGAACCTAGTTTCCTGAGAAAGAGTTAACCATTTATTACATGAGATGTAAAATATAACAGAATACTATAGTTCCCCCTTCCCTTAGTTTTTAATTGAGAGTATTATACTCTTGTGAAATAAGCAGAAGACTGCAGCGATCACGGGATAATTTAATAGAATCACACAATCTTGGAATCTTGTAGGTTATCTAACATACATTGCTACTCCTTTGTCCTCCCTCTCTTTCCTACTTCATCTTTTAGGATACTTTGCATTTGTCTGCAGTATATACTTGAACAGCTTAGTCTTGGGGAAATTTACTTTCAGTAGCAATACTTAATACTTCTATCTTTGAATAATCTATACTGTCATGAACATTTTAGTTAGTTTCTTAGGCCTTGGTTTTACTGAGGGAACTGTGGAGTGATTTAAAAACTTTTCTATTTCGAAATATATTTTTATAAGGCTTGCATGCATAGCATGTTAAGTAGTGATATACAAATAAACTTTAAATTCCCATTGACATTTTCAATGTAAATACGTCTGGGACTAGATGTGTTTTATCCAGTGTAAAGTTATGGAATCAGTAAGCTGGGAGAATGTATGCTAAAGGGTAAGAATGTTGAGAACATAAATAAATATGACCTGGTGGAAGTGAACCTGGTCTTTGTAAAGGGAAATCACGCTTGACTATAGTAGATCTTTGAATGGTAGCTGAAGCAATGGATCACGGAGGGCTAGAGAATATATGGTATTTAGACTTCATTTAGATTTTGGCAAAGATCCCCATCAAAGTCGATTTTCTAAGTATGTGAATTACTGTGAAATTGAGGTGGGGACAGGGAGGAGCTCTTGAGTCTTGGGTAGGGAATTAGCCTAGTGATAGAAATCAAGATGAGCAACAGTTTGCTATAAAGGAGGGAATAAATAGAAAAGTGCTCAGATACGGTGGGACCCAGATTTATTTAATCTAATCTGAGAGAAGGGCAATGCCATGAAAACTTCCAACGTCCATATGTTCTGGAGTTCCTCTGCATAACAAAATGCCATTTTAATAAGGGTACAGCTGCAGAAAGAGCTCCTGAGGCAGGGTGTGTACGTAAAAGTTTCATATGGCTTCACATATAAGCAAGGTTAAGGAAAAATAAACTAAACTCCATAAATATTTACAAGACAGCAGGCCACAAACCAGTTTTATAACCTAAGAGTGGGATGTAGAAACATGTAGCAGCAGCGCCATGTAGAAGCAAAGGCATTGTTCTGTAGCTGTCGTGGTCATCACGACTGGGGGTGTCATCAGAAAGAGATGCAAAACAGAGAAGAGGTGCATATGTTCATTATCAGAAAAACCTATTTCCTCTTAGAATATTATGGGGGTTCTCATTTTCTTTACCTAAAGGAAGCAATCACAGAGTTTAAGACTAACAATTTACATGATCAGGGAGAGGGATAAATGAGGGAAGAAAAACAAATATAAACCGATAAAAATCAACAGCTATAACATTGTATATAAACTATAAACTTATATACTTGAGCTTTTCTTGAAGCTTGAAAGAAGATTGGAAAGGAAATAGTGTTTTTACATAGATAAGTAAATTAGCACAGGTAGACATAGGTGTATTGAGAAAGCATTTTATCCAGACTGCTTGTGGGGCAGGAAGCTAGGGATATTGTAGATTTGATCATTCATGTTTTGATTGATATTACAAAGGAAAACCATGTCTTTTACTAAACTTCCTTTAATGTAGTTGTTAGATACATAGGGACAACTATTTTCAAAAATCACATGGAAACTACTAACAGAGAAGGTGTAGAAGGGCTATACGTTAAAACAAAGTTTAGCAGTTTCCTCCACATGAAAAAACTAAGGGAATTCCACATATATTATCACCGGCGTATAACATCAGACTTTCAGGGTATGAGGATACCAGCCTTATTTTTTTGAATTTGGAAAAATTAATGCTATGATTTTAAAGCTTCTGCTGATTGTTGTTACAGATGGTTCTAGTAAAGATCCCATTTGCCATTACAGATAGACACCACGGCCACAGCATAGCTTAGAGGGAGGTTTATCCAACGTGGTGGACTGGGTTAAATAGTGCCCAGCCCTCCCTAATTAATGCATTTTAGGGTGGGCCCTTTACCCAGTGTGACTGATGTCCTTATGAGAAGAGGGAAGGGGACACAAAGACAGATGCACATGGAGGGAAGGATGCCATGGGACCACAGAGGCAGAGATGGGAGTGATGAATCTCTCAACCAAGGACCACCAAGCATTGCCAACCACCACCTGGATCTAGAAAGAGGCAAAGGAGTATCCTTCGGAGAAAGCATGGCCTTGCTGATGCGTTGATTTCCAACTTTTAGCCCCCAGAGCTTGGAGACAATAAATCCTGTTGTTTTTAAGCCATGCAGTTTGTGGTACTTAGTTTCCTAGGGTTACTATAAAAATGATGGGTTGCGATGGAGTCTAACTTCTCTCTGTGTAATATTGTGATGCTATCACTGTTGCCAGGCTCTTCAGTTGTGTATTCCTGCCTAATATAGACCTTGACTGTTTAGACTCTGAAAACTGAAAATAAATTGTTTTCTTTGAGAGACATTTGGGGTGTATGTGTGTGAGAGAGGGAGATAAGCTGGGAGGGAGAGGGATACAGCCTTCTGGAAGGAGACTAGCTTTGGATTACCAAAATCCATCCTTCTGCCTCTTTTGTTGCTCTAGACCAAATAATGGACTTTTGGGAATGTACTGCTTATTACCCACATACAGCCTGGTGAGGTAAGGAGACAAATATCAAGTCAAATTACAGAAAAGGTATAGTTTACTTAAAGGATAGTAGATATTTTCACTAGGTGGGTTCGAATATCTAACAAGATGGATGAAGAGAGGTGAACAAAGTCAAGGAAATGGGGTCTATTCACAACACAAATCCTCTTTGAAGGGTTTAGTATTTTTTAATGCCTTTACCAAAGCAAGTACAATATCCAATCTACCATTTTTTCCATTTTTAAGATCATACGAAAAATGTGTCCTTCTCTGCACTAACCCTTCAGAACTAAAGTGTCTAAAGTACTGGTGGATTTCTTAGTCTGTGGTTCCTAGTATTGTGGCCAGTAAATAAATGAAGACTCTTAAGTAGATATGAGTTAAGTTTCCCACACACTAGTGGTGGATGACATCTTAAAAAGGAAGGGGGAAGCTGATGCTTGAGTTAAAAATCATCATTCTTTTATTCTAGACATTTAAGTGTCTACTGTATGCCACATATGATCGCAGGCCCCGAGAATGCAGTGACGACAGCACTGACAGGATACTTTGCTGTAACAATGTATAGCACTGTTGAAACAGCTCATTACAATGTGTCAAAAGGGCTCTCTTCAAAATGTCTTTGTAAGAGTGCTCTTTAGGGAGGGTACAGAAAAAGTTACCAAAATTAATGTTCACGTTAATCAGAACTTTCTTGATCGACACAAGTCCAGACATTCTTTTAGATCTTACAGACAGAAAATAAATTTCGATAAGAATAGGTTGACCAGTGGAAGGATAACTGTATGTGCACAACTAAGTGCATTTCAATGGTTTATGTGTTAGAGAAACAGATACTGGGTTTCCTGGGACACAAAAGCAGGAATTTCATGAAGTATTTCATAGAAGGGATGACACCTGAACTGCAAATATGAACAGGAGAAAAGGAAGTACAGAAAATAAGTTGATGAAGTCCAGAACAGTGAAGAGGTAGCATATTCATATTCTCCTTCTTTTACACATATAGATGGTGTTTCCACCTGTCTTGACAACAAATTCTCCAAAACTACAGCCAGAGCAAATTTCTCCAATTGCAAGTGTAATTATATGGAGAGCTTCCCTTAGCCTTAGGATACATAAAATTACTTAAATGCTTCCACAGCCCTATGAAGTTACATGAAGTATGTTGTTTAAAATACTTCTGTATCTATGTTGTAGTTTTTAAATTATTCTCAACTCTTGAAGAAAGCCTTTACTCAGCCTTTGTGTAGAGAAATGCTAACTCATGAAATACAGCTATGCAGACAAATGAAGGGAAAACTCCAGGTAATTTTTTCTTCATGAAATATCCAAATAATGGGCCAGAAAGATTTATATTTTGAGATTCAATTATCCAGATGAATGCTTCAATTCTCCAGTCAATATCATGGAAACTTTTATACACACAGCCTGTTTGATATTTAAAAAAAAATTAGTTGTCAATTTTTCCACGTGGTTTTGTTCCCTAAATTAGATTAGATGCCCTGTATGTTCCTCTATTATTATCATTCAGAACCAGGCATTAAAATTTTTCTTGCCCTGATACTATTCATTTTATAAACAAGGCTTTTGTTTTAAGATTTTTAAGGTAGTTGACGTGATTATTACATATTTTTGGTTCGACAAATGCAAGGATTATTTTCTTTTTTTTCTATTATTAATGTACAATTACATGAGCAATATTACGGTTAATAGATTCCCCCTATTATCAAGTCCCCACCACATACCCCATTAGAGTCACTGTCCATCAGCGTAGTAAGATGCTATAGAATCACTGCTTGTCTTCTCTGTGTTATACTGCCTTGCCTGTATGACCCCCACTACATTATGTGTGCTAATCATCATACCCCTTTTTCCCCCTTTTCCCTCCCTTCCCACCCATCTTCCACAGTCCCTTTCCCTTTGGTAACTGTTAGTCCATTCTTGGGTTCTATGAGTCTGCTACTGTTTTGTTCCTTCAGTTTTTCTTTGTTCTTATGCTCCACAGATGAGTGAAATCATCTGATACTTGTCTTTCTCCACCTGGCTTATTTCACTGAGCATAATACCCTATAGCTCCATCCATATTGTTGCCAACAGTAGTATTTTTTTTTCTTGTTATGGCTGAATAATATTCCATTGTATATATGTACCACATCTTTATCCATTCATCTACTGATGGACACTTAGGTTATTTCCATTTCTTGGTTATTGTAAATAGTGCTACGATAAACATAGGGGTGCATCTGTCTTTTTCAAACTGGGTTGCTGCACTCTAGGGTAAATTCCTAGGAGTGGAATTCCTGGGTCAAATGGTATTTCTATTTTGAGTTTTTTGAGGAAACTCCATACAGCTTTTCACAATTGTTGAACTAATTTACATTCCTACCAGCAATGTAGGAGGGTTCCCCTTTCTCTACATCCTTGCCAACATTTGTTGTTGTTTGTCTTTTGGATGGCGGCCATCCTAACTGGTGTGAGGTGATATCTCATTGTGGTTTTAATCTGCATTTTTCTGATGATTAGTGATGTGGAGCATCTTTTCATATGCCTGTTGGCCATCTGAATTTCTTCTTTGGAGAAGTTTCTGTTCAGCTCCTGTGCCCATTTTTTAATTGGCTTATTTGCTTTTTGTTTGTTGAGGTGCATAAGCTCTTTATGTAATTTAGACGTCAACGCATTATCAGATATGTCATTTATGAATATATTATCCCATACTGTAGGATGTCTTTTTGTTCTACTGAGGGTGTCCTTTGCTATAAAGATGCTTTTTAGTTTGATATAGTCCCAATTGTTCATTTTTGCTTTTGGTTGCCCTTGCCTGGGGCTATATGTTCATGAAGAAGTTGCTCATGTTTATGTACAAGAGATTTTTGCCTGTTTTTTTCTAAGAGTTTTATGGCTTCATGACTTACATTCAGGTCTTTGATCCACCTTGAGTTTACCTTTGTGTATGGGGTTAGACAATAATACAGTTTCATTCTATTACATGCAGCTGTACAGTTTTGCCAACACCGGCTATTGAAGATGCTGTCATTTCCCCATTGTATATCCATGGCTCCTTTATCATATATTAATTGACCATATATGCTTGGGTAATGTCAGGGCTCTCTAGTCTGTTCTATTGGTCTATGGGTCTGTTCTTGTGCCAGTACCAAATTGTCTTGAGTACTGTGGCTTTGTAGTAGAGCTTGAAGTCATGGAGCATAATTCCCCCACTTTATTCTTTCTTCTCAGGATTGCTTTGGCTGTTTGGGGTCTTTTGTGGTTGCATATGAATTTTAGGACTATTTGCTCCAGTTCATTGAAGAATGCTCTTGGTATTTTGGTCGGGATTCCATTGAATCTGTAGACTGTTTTAGGCAGGAATGCCATTTTGACAATATTAATTCTTCCTATCCATGACCACAAGATGTGTTTCCATTTATTGGTATCTTCTTTAACTTGTCTCATGAGTGTCTTGTAGGTTTCAGAGTATAGGTCCTTCGCTTCCTTGCTTAGGTTTATTCCTAGGTATTTTATTCTTTTGGATGCAATTGTGAATAGAATTGTTTTCCTGATTTCTCTTTCTGCTAGTTCACCATTACTGTATAGAAATGAAACCGATTTCTGTGTATTAATTTTGTATCCCACAACTTTGCTGAATTCAGATATTAGATCTAGTAGTTTTGGAGTGGATTCTTTAGGGTTTTCTGTGTACAATATCAGGTTGTCTGCAAACAGGGACTGTTTGACTTCTTCCTTACCTGTCTGAATGCCTTTTATTTCTTTGTGTTGTCTTATTGCCATGGCTAGGACCTCCAGTAGTATGTTGAATAAAAGTGGGGAGAGTGGGCATCCTTCTATTTTTCCTCACCTTAAAGGAAAAGCTCTCAGCTTCTCACTGTTAAGGATAATGTTGGCTGTGGTTTAGTCATATATAGCCTTTATTATGTTGAGGTACTTGCCCTTTATACCCATTTTGTTGAGAGTTTTTATCATGAATGGATGTTGAATTTTGTCGAATGCTTTTTCAGCATCTGTGGAGATGATCATGTGGTTTTTGTCCTTCTTTTTGTTGATGAGTGGATGATGTTGATGGAGTTTTGAATGTTGTACCATCCTTGCATCCCTGGGATGAATACCTCTTGACCATGATGGATGATCTTTTTGAGGTATATTTGAGTTCAGTTTGCTAGTATTTTGTTGAGTATTTTTGCATCTATGTTAATCAGGGATATTCGTCTGTAATTTTCTTTTTTTGTGGTGTCGTTGCCTGGTTTTGGTATTAGACTGATGTTGGCCTCATAGAATGTGTTTGGGAGTATTCCCTCCTCTTTTACTTTTTGGAAAACTTTAAGGAGGATGGTATTAAGTCTTCGCTAAATGTATGATGAAATTCAGTGGTGAAACCATGTAGACCAAGGGTTTTGTTCTTATGTAGGTTTTTTATTACCAGTTCAATTTCCTGCTTGTAATTGTCCTATTCAGATTTTCTGTTTCTTCCTGTCAGCCTTGGAAGGTTGTATTTTTCTAGAAAGTTGTCCATTTCTTCTAGGTTATCCAATTTGTTAGCATATAATTTTTCATAGTATTCTCTCATAATTCTTTGCATTTCTGTGGTGTCCATAGTGATTTTTCCTTTCTCATTTCTGATTTTGTTTATGTGTCTGTAGACTCTATTTTTCTTGATAAGTCTGTCTGGGGATTTATCTATTTTGTTTATTTTCTCAAAGAACCAGTTTCTGCTTTCATTGATTCGTTCTATTGTTTTATTCTTCTTAAACTTATTTATTTCTGCTTTAATCTTTATTATGTCCCTCCTTCTACTGACTTTGGGCTTCATTTCTTCTTCCTTTACTAGTTTCATTAATTGTGAGTTTAGGCTGTTCATTTGAGATTGTTCTTCTTTCCTGAGGTAGGCCTGTATATCAATATACTTCCCTCCTAACACAGCCTTCACTGCGTCCCACAGAGTTTGCGGTGTTGAATTATTGATGTCATTTGTCTCCATATATTGCTTAATCTCTGTTTTTATTTGGTCATTGACACACTGATTATTTAGGAGCATGTTATTAAGCCTCCATGTGTTTGTGGGCTTTTCGTTTTCTTTGTGTAGTTTATTTCTAGTTTCGTACCTTTGTGATCTGAGAAGCTGGTTGGTACAATTTCAATCTTTTTGAATTTACTGAGGCTTTTTTTGTGGCCTAGTATATGATCTATTCTGGAAAATGTTCCATGTGCACTTGAGAAGAACGTGTATCCTGTTGCTTTGGGATTGAGTGTTCTGTAGATGTCCGTTAGGTCCATGTGTTCTAATATGTTGTTCAGTGACTCTTTCTCTTTATTTATTTTCTGTCTGGTGATCTGTCCTTTGGAGTGAGTGGTGTGTTGAAGTCTCCCAAAATGAATGCATTGCATTCTATTTCCCCCTTTAATTCTGTTAGTATTTGTTTCACATATGTAGGTGATCCTGTTTTGGGTGCATAGATATTTATAATAGTTATATCCTCTTGTTGGACTGACCCCTTTATCATTATGTAATGTCCTTCTTTGTCTCTTGTGACTTTCTTTGTTTTGAAGTCTATTTTGTCTGATACAAGTACTGCAACTCCTGCTTTTTTCTCCCTATAAGTTGCATAAAATATTTTTTCCATCCTTTCACTTTCAGTCTTGTGTATGTCGTTGGGTTTGAAGTGAGTCTCTTGTAGGCAGCATACAGATGGGTCTTGTTTTTTATCCATTCAGTGACTGTACATCTTTTGATTGGTGTATTCAGACCATTTACCCTTAGGGTGATTATCGATGGGTACGTATTTATTGCCATTGCAGGCCTTATATTCGTGATTACCAAAGGTTCAGGGGTAATTTCCTTACTATCTAGCAGTCTAATTTAACTCACTTCATATGCTATTACAAATACAACCCAAAGGTTCTTTTTTTTTTCCTCCTTTTTCTTCCTCATCCATTCTTTATGTATTAGGTATCATATTCTGTACTCTTTGTCTATCCCCTGATTGACTTTCGAGGTATTTGATTTGATTTTGCATCTGCTTAGTAATTAATTATTCTTATTTGCTGTGTTTTTTTTCCCCAGTGACATCTATTTAGCCCTAGGAATACTCCCATCTATAGTAGTACCTCCAAAATGCACTGTAGAGGTAGTTTGTGGGAGGTAAATTATGTCAGCTTTTGCTTATCTGAAAATATTTTAGTCCTCCTTCAAATTTAAATGATAACCTTGTTGGCTAGAGTGTTCTTGGTTCGAGGCCCTTCTGCTTCATTGCATTAAATATATCATGCCACTCCCTTCTGGCCTGTAAGGTTTCTGTTGATAAATCTGATGAAAGCCTGATCGGTTTTCCTTTGTATGTTATCTTTTTTTCTCTCTCTAGCTGCTTTTAAAAGTCTGTCTTTATTCTTGATCTTTGTCACTTTAATTACTATATGTCTTGATGTTGTCTTCCTTGGGTCCCTTGTGTTGGGAGATCTGTGCACCTCATGGCCTGATAGACTATCTCCCTCCCCAGATTGGTGAAATTTCCAGAACTTTCTTCCTCAATAACACTTTCTGTCCCTTTTTCTCTCTCTTTTTTTTCTCATTCCCTGTAATGCAGATATTGTTCTGTTTGCACTGGTCACACAGTTCTCTCAATATTCTTTCATTCTTAGAGATCCTTTTTCTCTCTGTGCCTCAGCTTTTTTGTATTCCTCTTCTCTAATTTCTATTCCATTTACCATCTCTTCTACTATATCTAATCTACTTTTAAATCCCTCCATTTTATGTTTCATTTCAGATATGTAATTTCTTAATGATTGAATCTCTGTCTTAAATTTGTCCCTGATTTCTTGAATATTTTTTTTGTACCTCCATGAGCATGTTTATGATTTTTATTTTGAACTCTCTTTGAGGAAGATTGGTGAGTTCAGTTTCATTTGGCCCTTTTTCTGGGTTTGTGTAATTTTGGTCTGAAGCAGGTTCCTTTGACATTTCATAATTCTTTATGGTGCCCTCTAGTGCCATGAAACTCTAGTCTCTGGAGCTGCTCAGCTCCTAGAGCGAGGTTGGGGTTTGTAGGGGAGTGGCAGTGGTGCCTGCGGGGAGGAAAGAGCTGTTTCCTGGCTGCAGTGCCTGTCTCCAGTATCAGAGTCTGTGGGCTAAACACACAGATATAAGCCTCTGTGCTTGGTGTCTCTAGCAGTTTTATGTGGGGCCTCTGGATGGCCTGACAGCAGTGCAATTACTGCCAGTTTGTGAACGGGTGCTGGCAGGCCAGGAGGAAGGTGCAGCAGGCTGTGTGTCACAGTGGGGGGGCCTTGGAGCTGAGTAGGCAACCAGGGAGATAGGGCACCTGAAGCTCCTCAAAGTTCCCAACCCACTGGGCAGAGTGCACCCAGACAACCTTGTCCACCTATCCTTTCTCCCCCATAGCAAGCTCTGTGCAAACCCCGCCCCTTCAGCAGTCCTCTCCCTGCTAGGAAGCCTATCAGACCACCTGCCTTTCCTTTGTTCTAGAGCAGCCAGATATTGATCCCCATCCTCCACAAACAGAGTCTCAGTCTCTCAAGCACTCTGCCTGTCCCAGCTCCCCAACTCCAGCAACCTCCAGAGCACCACACAGTGTTGGTCTGTGGTCCAAAGCAGACCTCCAGGGCTGGGTGTTCAGCAGTTCTAGGCTTCCACCCCCTCCCCACTCCATTTCTCTTCCTCCCGCCGGTGAGCTGTGGTCAGGGAAGGGCTCGGTTCCTGCCAGATCAAGTCTTTCATACATTACCCTTTTTCGTGAGTTCTGCTCTGTTCATGAGGTCTGTATGCAGTCTGGTGCAGCCTTCTTTCCTGTTGCTGTTTTAGGGCTAGTTGTATTAACTATATTTTCACACTATCTATGGTTTTGGGTGGAATTCTGTCTCACCTCTCTCACCACCATCTTGAATCCTCAATATTAATCATTTTAATAGTTGTTTAGTATCCCTTTCAAGTATATTTCATAAAATTGTCATCATTAAAATTCTCTACAGAGATTATTTTTTCCATTTGTGTGCTAAAATACCATCTTTTTATTAGTTGGGCTGCTTTTGGTTTTAAAATGTCATAAAATCCCATTAAAATCAGCTTAAAGAGAAAAATGAAATTTATATGGTATCATAGCTCAGAAAATCAGGAGTACAACAGTCTTTGAGTACGATTCACTCCATAACCTCAATTAACATCATCTGTAACTGTTTTCTCTCCGTGTTTCTGTTCGCCTCCCCTCTGGGCTGAGTCTCTCAGTCAGCTGGCACTTCTCTCCAGGGGCTGCCAGCAACTCCACCCTTACAGCCTTGTCCCAGAAAAGCAGCAGAAAAGAAAGACCCTCTTTTCTGTTTCCTCCAGCAAAAGTGATAAGAATAACTCTCTTTGGGTTTGATTGGTTCATAAGCCTTTTTCCTGACCAGTTGAGGGGGTCATGGAAGGTGATATTCTGATTGTTCAAGGTTGGGTAACACCATTCTGGGAGCATGGGGTATCAGCCCAGCTAAATGAACATGAACTAAGAGTGAGAGACAGTGGATGGAGCAAGGAAAAAAAGTGTTTACTGTTTGATGTAGCTTTATCTTTTTAACTTGAGTATTTTATTTGCCATTTGCTATGTAAATTATTAAAGGTATGAATGTTGGGTCAAAGTTAAATATGCATTTTAAGTCTTTTCTGGGTTTTTCCAAATTTTCCTCCATGAGTACCTCAATTTGTAACTTCAGCCAATAGCACACACGAATGTCCATTCTAGGTTTCATCAAACTTAATAATTTTTCCAAATAGGTGAAAAAATGGAATCCCATCTTTATTTCAATACATATTTCTTTAATAATGACTGTAGTTGAGTCTTTTCAAAAATTTATATTGTCATGTGTTTCCTTTACTGTGATTTCCCTTCATATATAGTTTTATAGTGGTGCCAAAGTAAGTAAATAATGGAAGTGCTAAAAATACACAAGTATGTCGCTATTTAACCTGAGAATTACTTTCCCCGTGCAAGGGTGAAATTTATGGTTTCATAACAGAGGAGGCAAAGAAGGGCTATAGAAAAGCAAGCAACTTATTTCCAGGGCTGCTTTATTATTTACTTTTTTAATATAACATCTAACTCCTCTAACTGTATTTATCAAATAAGGAAAACTAAAGATTAGAATAGAGTGATAGAATGTTCCTGTCTGGGCAGACCTGATGAGTCATTTACGAGGCTTGATGGAGGTTGTGTCAGGCCCTGGCTGGGAGGAGTGTGACCCATGTTTTCAGGCAGCCCAGAGGAAGGTAGGTCAGCAGTGGACATAAAGCTGAGGATTCAGTCCTTTTGAAGACAGGGAACACTGGGACTTATCTCAGGGTAGGAGATGGTCAAAGACAAACTTCAAAGTAAGTATGGAAGAAAACAAAGAGTAAAAAAGCCCTGTGATCTAAAGCCTAAACACTGTTTTGCAGAGCTCAAGAATGTAGAGGTCAGGAGAAAGTGCTGCAATTTCAATAGTAAAAACAGCAACAGAACTTTTGCCTGATAAGTTTTGCAGGCCTTTCAGCTATAATACGGGTGTCTCTAAAAGATCAGACGTGGTCTGAGAGACCATAATGAAAGCCCCTGATGTTTTGGGAAATGTAAAAACTCATGTTAGCAATAAGGTCTTTTTGAAGACAAAAAGTAGAGAATAAGAAGAAAATGATGTGTAAATGCATCTGGCAATTCATGGCTAAAACATTCCATGGTTAGTAAGAATGAATTTAGAATTAAAATTAGGGCATAGTTAGATAACAAACTATAAGTTTTTATGTATCTACCTGTATTATTAGTGAATGATTAAGTCATATGGCTAAAGGAATGGCTCACGTCTTTTACCATAGTCAAAGGAAAAATAACCACCAGATGTATTTTTTAGTAGTTTTAAAATCCATTGAAAAATAATTTATTGATTCAATAATTATTACAGCATCTAGCACACTGTAGATATGTATTTGCCACTGAGTTTACAATGATATAAAAAAGAAAATACATATAAATATGTATTATGCTTAACAGAGTTCTTAGTCCTCTAGGGCACAGTAACTATAAAAAATGAAAAAAATCAAGGAAACTGATAAACGAGCAACTATAAATTGTAAAACCTTATGAAGAAAATTAACATTTATTGAGCATAGGTACAACAGTGCCAGAACCAGCTCTGTTTACTCATTAATTTAATCTTAATAATCTATGAGGTAGGGACTATTGTTATTTGTGCTTTAAAAACGATGAAACAGAGGTGCAAAAAGGTCCAGTGAGTTGTTCAGTGTTGTACAGTAGGAAGAGGTAAGCTGGGGTGTGAGTGGGGATAGAGTCTTCACTCTTAATGCTTAAGCTTAAATGAACAGAGAACATTGGTAGAGAACAGTGACATAACAACATGGTTAGTGAAGTTCTCATTGATGAGGTGAGATTAAAATTGAGACTTGAAGGATGTGACAAACTCAACCTGTTCAGAACCTGGAGAACAATAGCATTTCAGGTAGCATGAAAAACATGTACTATGTGCATAAATTGGGAGGAAAACTGGACTGACATATTATAGATAAAATGATGTGAGTAGTAATCAAGAATGTATGTAAGACTGGAGACATAAAGAAGAGTCATACTTTGCAAGGACTTGTAAGACAGCATTGAGGGATTTGATATGAAGTGCAAAGGGGAAATGTTGAGTTTACAAAGAGGCCTGACCTGCTCTGGCTCATGGTTAACTGGCTGCTGTGTAACAGTGGCATGGAGGACACAACAGGAAAAGCAGAAGACAACAATGAGGAGGCTGTTTCAGTAGCCCTAGACAGGGCTTTGACAAAGGTGGCAGGAGAGGTGATGAAGAAAAGTAGATAATCCAAGATATATTTTGGGGGCAGAAACCATGGGCTGTGCTGACATGTGGGTGGCTAGGAAGAGGAAGGAATTTAGGATTGCTCCCAGTTTTCTAGTATTGTCATCTATGTGCTATGACTTTCAGCAATCTGGGTATGTGACGGTACCTCTACATGCTTAGAACAGATCAGAATAGAACAATTTGCCATAGGACAAGAGATAAAGAGCTTGGTTTGAGAGTGAACATTTGGTCACATGTCCCAAATAGGAAATTGTACATGAGTGCCTAGAATCCCAGGAAAAGTCTGAGCAGGAGATACAGTTTTGGAGTTGTGAGCATAGAGTTAATGTTTAAAACTATGGCAACAGGTACAACATCCAAATAGAGGGCTCAAGACCGAACACAGAGAAACTCAGCAATGGGAGATGATAAAGGATGAATGACTGATATAGGATAACAAAAAAAATTGAGGGTCTATATCAAACAAAACAAGAGAAAAGACTATTTTAGGGCTTAGGGATTGCTTATTGGGGTCACATAGTTTTGAGATATCACATACATTGAAAACACAATAATTTACATGTGTTCTTGTTACCTAAGCAGCAACTATCTTATATTGACCCTTTCAGGCCATAAATTACAAAAGAACAGGCAGCTAATTAGGGCATATGCCCTTTAGTTCATATGCTTCAATTTGTTTAATAGCCGTTTGGTTATTATCTGATATGTTTCATTTGTTTGTCCTGTATGTAATTCACTGTAATATTTATTTCTCAAAAAAGGCAACAAACAAAAACACTAAACTATAAAACATTTGTAATCAGTGTAAAGTAATACCATCAAAGTATTTGTCGAATTGAATAACGAGGCCAAGAGTGCAAATATTTGGAATCCTTTTGAGAAATGGCCAAGGAATTGGCTCAGAGACTCAAGATTCGCATTCAAGAATGAAACTGATGGAATCAAACAAGAAAAGGCCAGCACTTTCTGAGCTAATTGTTTAGAACTAGATTTTTGCCCCAGCTGCTATAAATTGGAAGATGGATGATGTGAGAATTTGTAATTTGTAATTTGAAACTTCATGAACCATGAAACTTTCTGGAGACTTTGGTCAGTCAGTTGATTTACTAGAAATGATGAGACCACCATAATCCATAAACTATTTTCCCACCACCACAACAATGAATAAAGGAGAAAAACATGTAAATTGCTCACTTATGGTTTTTTTTTTATTTGGCTTTCGTAAGTTACTTCTAAGCTACTGAGTCAGATTTCTGTAACATTTTTAATTATGATGAAGTCTTGGCTTATAAAAGAAATGTTGTTTCATTGGAACTTCATAACTGGCAATGAAATATTTAACCAAAGTGCCAGCTCTCAAATTTATTATGTGTTGTTTTTTATTTGAAGTATGGGAAGACAGCATCATGGAGACCTGCAGAATTTGATACTGAGATCTTAAAATGCCAGTATGGAGTTTTTACATACTAACATGTAAAAATATTTTACAATTATTTATAAAGAGTTATGCACAACTTTTAAAATTGCAAAACACAAATTTCTGAATGTACTTGAATAAAACAATAAATTGTAACAAATCATAAAATACATAACAGCAATGGATCATACAGTTTCTGCTCTATTTTAATGAGGGAGACTTACATGAAATCAACCATTTGTGAAGCATCAGTTTTTAAGAGCTTTCGGGTCTATAAAGCAAGGGGAATTCCATAGAAATTCTTTAGAAGAACTGTGAATTGACTAGCACATGGCACACATGGCCCTAAAACATTTTCAATTATGAATTGTTTCTAATTGGAAGATGGAGGTCTTGCAAAGATTGAGAAATTAGCATTCCAGACAATGTTCTCACAGCTAATATTTGAAATAACTGGTTTTTCTTTGTTTTTAATACATTTTTATATATTAAAAAAACAAGGATTTCAGTTTTGAGAGGAAGTGATTCTGATAAATCCTATTGTTTCAATAAAGACTGCATAAAATTAAAGGAAGAGCTTCAGATTTCTTGTTCAAAATTTGCCCTCCGAAGATTTACCAAAAACTAAGGTCTCCAACGCTGAGGGTGAAAATCATACTTTCATCTTCTCTTGTTCGATCTTTTGAGATTAAAGATGCTATAAATGCCTTTAATTCTTCCTGTTTAAGCAGAAAGCTTTTCTTCCGTCCAAGGTGAATCACAACACGCTGATTTCTGAAACTTTAACTGTGACTTCAAGGAGAGCTTTGCTGATGTCCTGATGACTGGTGTTTGTTACAGATGAGTAAGGCACCAGGTTCAAAGTGACTGTGACATGTTTATTCTCTTCCTTTCTTCCTCCTTCTCTCCATCCCTCCCCTGACTTTCATTCCTGTCTTATGCTCTGCCACGGGGAGGGCAGCAGGGAAGGTAATGTATGACTGGCACATGTTGTCATTACTCTTAACCTTGTAGCTCTAGTGACATGGCCCTTTACCTTATTTTATGGGTTTCATCCTCTAAAAAAATTAAATCTCTTTAAATCTTCACCTGCAATCATATACAATCTGAGGAAAAAGCCAGTGTACATTTAAAAAGTAAAATAATGTCTCAATGATATCAACCATCAGAATTTCCTGTAGCATACCTTTAAAACAGAGTTGTATCATAGATTGTAACTTGTGAAAGGTAGGCAAAGTTATTTCTAAGTAAAGGGAATGAAATTTATTTTTTTACCTGAAGAAAGAAAACAGCATCACTGACTCATGGAGGTCTTTGGAGGAGAAAAATCTCCAAATGGCCAAAAAAATGTGAATTGCATAAGGATCTTGCTAATGCATTTTGATTTGATTTGAGCATGTTAAAATTTATTTTATAGACTATATTGGTGTTGAAATAAGCATAAGGAGAGAAAACTAAATGAATTAAGAAGAAAGCAAGTAATTTACCAATTTTTTTCATTTAATGTAATTGAGATTTATATGATGTGAGTGGTGGTTTGAATCTGTCTCCTGACAATTAGCAGGGTTATACAATAATTTAGACACAAGGAACTCTCCCCAATATTTTGTACATTTTTTTCTCCTTTACAACTGGTCATTCAACTGACATTAGCCCAGTTAGCACTTGAGGGCAAAGTTTTGAATAAGCACTGGTTTTAATGTTCTCAATAGTAGCAGTACTTTCATGTCCCCATTTCTATGAAGTTCAATATAATAATTTATATGTTAATAGCTAATCTTTTTCAAATACTCATTACATACCAGGCATTGGTCTAAGAACTTTACCTGTATTAATTAATTCTTATACAGCTATATGAGTTATCATCTGTTTTACAGATGAGGAGAGTAAAGCACAGAAAAGTGAAGTAACTTGCTAGTAAATTACAGAGCTGGGATTCATACCCAGCTAGAGCCGGATCTTAATCTCTTACTGTCTCTTGTCAGAATGATGCTGAAATTCAACAAATAAATACACACACAGTTCTCTGAAAATGGTCACAACACTTAAATTCATATGTTGATTGGCACACAGAATCATCATTTAACAACTTCAGATATTTATCATCTGACTTAGCTTCACGATTCAGTTTTTTTAAAGGTATTTAAGACATTAGAATATATAATTTTAAAAAGAGTCGTTTGAACAAGAGCCATATGATTCAAACGTACAAAAACGTCAAGGGCTGCTTATAGATTGTGTTTTAGGGCTCTGTTAGAATGACAGAAAGTTCCAAAAGTTTCCAAGCCAACAGATTAATTAATTAAATTTAGATCTCTATTCACTAAAAATTTGAATACAGCCTTTTTAACAAGACCATAAGCACCCAAGTTGGTTGGCTGAATAAAATAAGACTTTTATACATTTCAATGAGATCTTTTTTCCTTCTAAGTCTTAACTATCTCTCATTTTGTCTCTCTAAAACAGATCATTTCACAGATGAATCTAGTGCATCATAAGTAACCACAAACAATAATAATTATCATTTTTCCTCATTGGGGAGGGAATAAAAGCAGTCAGAGGACATATATAAGTGAGATTACAATTTAGCAGAAGCAGTATATTATGGCAAACTGACTTGAAGGCACAAATCCTAGTGATTCTCAGAAAAAGGAATGATGAAAGAAAGGAAGGACTGGAGGTTTTCCCATTACAGATGGGACACAGCCATTTTTTTATGAAAGAATATTCTACTTAGACTTGAAGGAGAAGAGTGATGTTATAGGACTGGTAGACTTTAGAACATTTGGATGAAGTTGTCCATTATAACTCTCTCTTTCCTTTACCTGTAATTTTATATTTGATAAAAAATGTACCCAAACCAGTTTGGTGAAATTCATTTTGAACTGATCACTTGTATACACTTTATAGTTTTAAAATCTAATCATGATTTTTAAGTACCAAATTGACAATTAGACTCTAAAAGTTTTAGTCAAATGATCTGGCTTCTGTCCCTCTCTTTGAACTGACCTAGTATCTTCTCCCCACTGGTCACTTTTTCCCCAGACTGGTTGACACAACGCTCCAAACTGGTTCCCACCCCCCACAAATACATTCTACTACCATAGCTTCTACCTAGAAAACTCAAATCCTATCAGAGACCTGTCCTGACCATCCAGTCTAGAACAGAGCAAACCATTTCCCACCCAGACTCTAGCAAAAGAACCTATTTTATTCCACCTGAATTACTTTGATTTTTCATGGGTTAACTTGCATATTGTTTATCTCCCAGGACTAATATGTATGTTCCTTCACACAAATACATAAGTTTCTTCACCCAAAAGTGTGATGTTTAGGACCATATCTTCTGCAACCGAAACTGTGAAGACATAAAATAAGTATTTGTGAAATGAATACACAAATCAAAGAGGGTATACATTGATAAAGAGATTAATTATAAATTTAAAACCTATGAATAGAAAATAATGTATATGAAAAGGCAAACACAAATTGTATATACGTATAATCATTTCAATTGTATTTATAGCATGACTTCAAAATTTATACCATGGCTTCAAAATTTCTTCAGAAGTGTTCAGAAGTAAATGGTAGGCTATGTGTTTGTTGTATTTTGTAAGTCAGAGAAGCCTGAGGAAGCAGTATTTAGTATCTGACTGTGGTAGGCAGAATGACTGCCCGGGAATCACAGGATCCTGTAAATGATGTTTTATGTCAGAGGGCACTTGGCCAATGTCATTAAAGGTATGGGCCTTAAAATAGGAAGATTAGTCTTATTTATCTGGGTGGCTCCAAGTCAATCACATGAACCTTAAAAGCAGGGCATTTTCTTGGCTAGAGTCAGAAATGTGGTAGCAGAGAAGGCAGGGAAGATGCCGCAGAAGGGGGAGGCAGAGAGATTCCCAGTGAGAAGGGCCTGAGGCCCCCCTGCTGCTGTGAGACCCAGGTGGCCAACTGTTAAGGGCCAGAGAGAGCCCTTAGGAGGTACAGACAACCCACTTCTGGCAGTCAGCAAGGAAACAGGAGGGACCTTTTTCCTTAAAGTGCAAGGAACTGAGTTCTGCCAATGACTTAAACGAGCTCTGAAGTGCGTCCAAGAATCTGTTGCTGCAAAGGAGCATAGCCCTGCCGACGTCTTGATTTGGTTCTCGTGAGACCCAGACCGAGGAACCGGCTGAGCCGTACTGTGCCGACTTCTGACCATGGAACCTGTGAGATACTAAGTAGGTGTTGTTTAGGCTGCTCGGTTTGTGGTGATTTGTTACGGCAACAGAAAACTAATACCATGTCCAGTAGCGATCACAAGAATAACCAGCAATATTCTTACTGTGTGTTAGGGATTCTTACTGTGTGTTAGGAACTTTAATAAGGATTTTATGAGCATTTTGTTTAATTTTTATGGTAATTCATGAGGTGGTATACTTGACCTACTTTAAGAAGTCTATCTAAAACTTCTTTCTTTGAGAACTGCCCCTCCTTACTCACACACAGGAGTGGGACTTTGGCAATGAGGTTTTGTGATCCCATTGGTCTGGCCTAAAGTGAACCAGCCATGAACACTTGGCCTAAGGTGACATTCTATTTTCTTGATTTGGAGTTGCAGTCGAGAGAAGTACCTGTCTGGAACATGGGGTGTGTAAAATCAGAAATTGCGGAATGGTGTTTACATAGAAAGAGATAATGAACATGTACAAAAAAAAGTAGTTGCCAGAGATTATTGGGCCAGAGCTGAGAGAGAGAGGAGATTTATAAAGTGGCTTGTTAGGGTTAGATGGCTTTCCTGTTTGTCTCTGTTGCTTCTTTAAGCCCAGCAGGATTCCTGGACCATGGCTTCATTACAGAAAATGTCTCTTTTTTAGATTAGTTTGAGTGGACGTTTGCTACTCCCAACAAAAATTATGTTAATTAAGGCAGGTAGTGTTATTATACTTTCATTTAAAGAGATGTTGTATTTATTAGCGTAGGCTAAGTAACAAATAGGCTGGCTGAAGTTCAGAGAAAATGAACCTAAGTAAAAGCTGAAGAGATGAATATCGGTACTCTTCTTGTGGGGATTCAGGCAACCAGGCTTCTTTCAGTTGGTTCCTTACTTGGAGTCCTTCTTGTCATTGGAATCCAGTCTGTATTAAAATAGAACAGAAGAAGAACAACAGCTTCTTAAAATCCTTGGCCCCAAAGTAGTATCTGTTGCTCTTTTCGTTCCATTGGCAAGAACTGGTCAGATGGTCACAATAAATTGCAAGAAAGACTGGGAGATACAGTCTGGCCAGGAACCTAGGAAAAGTAAGAGTATTTATGGTGATCAGCTAGCAGTGTCTGTCAACAGATATTCAGTAACTTGTTCAATATCGTGTAGCTGATGTTGACAGAGCTGGAGATGGAAGCACAAGTCTCTGACTCTGGAGATCTAGGTCTTCAACATTGTTCTCTACTACCTTTTTGCTTTACCAGATGGCTTCCATCTGCTTAATTTGTTGACTTAAAATTCCAAAACCCTATTAGCTAGCTACTCACATGTATTGTCCTTATCGATTTACTTTTAATTTAGGTAATATCAGAGAAAAGAAACTCTGTATTCAGTGTCCTTGGAGAAGTTCAGAGACAAATTACACAAGAACAGCTGAGACCTCAGTTAGGCTACTCACTATAAAACTCAGAAATAGGACCACCTGATAGACTATTTAATGACATGGTAGCAAAGAAATTCAAACCATGTAACTTTTTTTCATATGAATAATTCTGATAGTTAAATAAAATGAAGCCAATTGTTTTCACTTCATTAATATGAAACAAGTTTGGCCTAAAATATGGAAAGACTCCAAAAACAGTCTAGCATTCTTGATTTTTGTCCTGTTATTTTTCAGTGTTCTTTGGTGGTGTGTTGGGATAACTAGGATCAGGGTCTGGCACTAAATCTACAAGTATGGTGGTTGGGTTGAGCTTATAGTGAGAATACAGGTGTGGTGATTTGGATGTTCTCCTTGAACAGGGATGTTTATGTACACAGACCTTCTTTTGGGGGTGGAGTGGGGTGGATTCCACAATCTACATTAACCACACTTATAGTTTAGCTAAAACAATTGGCAAGGGTTGCAAAATGAAAAGTTGGAGTAGGAGGAAAAGAATCATGGGCAGTCGAGATTAGGTGTAAGGGCTCATGTCAGCCAGTAGTGTATGTCTCTTCCAGTTCTGTGTTCACTAATGGAAAGTGGTAGCCTGAAACTGGCTATGGTTGGAATATTTACAGAAATTGGTATATATTCCAAATTATGATGCTCCCAAACCCTGGCAGAGTTCATCGTGTCACATATTAGATGCCATATTAGGGCTCTCCAGAGACACAGAACCAATATGATATACAGATATAGATGCAATGGAACTTACTATGAGGGATTGGCTCACATATATGGAGGCTGAGAAGTCCCATGATCTGCCTTTCCACAAGCAAGAGGCCTGGGAGAGCCTGTGGTATATTCTAGTCCAGACTTGAAGGTTCAAGAACCAGGAAGGCCAGTGTCCAAGGCCAGGAGAGGGTGATGTCCCAGTTCAAACAGCGAGCAAAGTTTTGCTTTTCCTCTGCCTTTTCATTCGAGTCAGTCCCTTCTAGGATTGGCCGGTGCCCACCCACACTGGTGAGGATAATACTTTTAACTCAGTTGACCAATGTTAATTTCCTCAAATGCTGAATGCTCTTCTGGAAACACTTGTACAGACACATCTATAAATAACGTTTTACCAGTTTTCTGGGCATCCCTTTACCCAGTTAGATCGACACAAAAATTAGCCACCACTCCTGCACATCCCAGTGGTCACTAATGCAGATACAGGAAGTTTTTCCCAGGTGATGTTGTTACTGCTGTAGTCAAGGTTCAGAGGCAGAACCTGCCGATATTAGAGTAGCAGCCTAGCAAAAGCATGTAAATTGCAGCTAGTGGGCTACTAGCATGAGGGTTGAAAGTCAGTATGGCATTAAAAATTCTCATGTACAAACTGGGTAAGGATACCTTGGAAACCCTTTTGTCCGATTAAGGCTGTTAGCCCTGTTTTGGTCTATCTTTCCATGTTCTTCATAGGTGATTGACATATCTGTGCGCCTTTCGGTGGAGTAAATCCTGAATGAAACAAATTACCTCACAGGCATAATAGTAGCTCTAAGCTAGAATTAACTATATCTCTCCTGCTTTTTTAGCACCGGGTGGTAGAATAAAAAGGCATAAGGATAACGATTGCCTTGCTACTCATATTTTTGATGATATGAGTAAGATCTGTGGGATGTGGAAAACTTTATTAGAATCATATTAGACATGAGCACTTATGAAAGGGAGTAGCTTCAGTGGAATTAATTATCTACTTTGTATATTAGCCTATTGACAGAATTGTTGGGAACTGGTCTGGGGTCCCATAAAAGTGATCATCTTTTCTTCCTCATGCATCCTCTAAAAAGGAGGAGGGAGCCTGGTGGAGGGTAATGTGGAAGAGTTAGAAAGTACTTCCAGTTAGCCTGGTGAATGTATCAGGGACCTGTTGCAAGGTCAGGGATCTTTTGAGCTGTGACCCACGTGTCTTCCTGAGTTGTTGCAAGATACAGTAGTATTACAGCTGGAAAACTCTGTACTTGAGCACTCTAGACCAAATCAAAACAAAGGAGTTGGTGACCATGTGTAAATGATTTCAAGCAGACATTTCATTGAGTAGAGAGGTGGAAGATAGTTCTAGCTAATTTCTTAATCGCTTCTCAGAATGCTGAGGAATCAATCTCCTTACAACCTGAAAATCTGTGGAATCTGGAAATTAATTCAAAAAAATTTTTTGGATTAGTTTCAGGCTTAAACTTTTCCAAGTAAATCGCTCTAAATGTAATTCGATTGTGATTGCTCCCCCTTTCCCCGCAATTTTAGTTATTAAAGCTGATGAAGGAAGGAGAGAAAACAGAAGCTAAACGCAAGCTGGGGGAGGGTAAAAATATATTCCCTAGAAGAACCCATTGGAATGGCACTTGGTGAAGTCCGAATGTCTGAGGGCCAAGGAGAGTATATCAAAACATAAGTTTCAAGAGTAGTGTCACGTGCCTTCCAATGGCCCAGGGGAGATACTTGAGGAATACTGCCTTGATCAGTTATGAACCCAGGCAGTGAAACACTGTGGTGTCAGGGAGAAACTGTGGTCTTAGCAGTATTAGTTCCTTGTAAACATCTCTAGATTAAGATTTTGGCTTTTTCCTCCTCTCTCCTCTTTTCTCCTTTGCTCCCTCTCCGTGTTTTCCTCCCCCTTTCTCTCCCTCTCCCCAAGCTTTCTTTCTGCTAAGGTTCTGGAATCTATCTGTATCTAGGTAATGGCGTCATTCAGTTGGAATTTTCTTAATGTATAATAGCCACATTCAGAGGTAGGTAAATGCTGCCCTACTTATATGCCTTGGAAAGAGTTCAGAACTGTAGGCAATTCTGACACCAATGAGTTCCAACAGTATTTTTTAAGTGTTGACTTAACACTGTCTCATTAGTTGGAAAGCAGTGTTAGGTTACATGTACACTTATAATTAGCAGTATACTTATACTCTTATTCTCAACAAAGACAAAAAGAGGTACTCATGATGGAAGAGACATGGCCAGAAGCAATCCCGCAATAGACGTCAATTAAATAGGTAGCAGAAAAATGGACCTTGTGTTTCTAGGGCCACAGAGAGAGTGGATGCCGCTTCAGCAATGAGCTGTCGATGAGTGAAGACCACCAGCCTCCAGTGGCTACATGGTGTCTGCCTAGCCATCATCTTCCATTCCTGACTGACATATAATTTGTGGACCCCACCTTATCAGATAATTTGGACAAAATAAACACTAAAGACATGATATGTTTTGACAAGATTGCAAAGCTTCAACACTACTTGACAAAGCTGATTGAGCAGAGTCAGGTGGAGGTCGGTTCTCTGTGTGCTGAGACAGCATTACATGTGCAGCTCTGGGTGCAGTCTCCTTATCATAAGCAGTTCTCAAACGAGTGAGCAATCCAATTCCGTTTATAATATACATAATAATACATATAATACATATAATATTCCATTTATATAAATGTTTATAGTATAATATAACCTTTTCTAGTATCAATTTTCTTAACCTAGGTCCTATAGAAAACTGAAGTAAGGATTAAAATAGTGACAGGTGTTTAGGAAGTGCAAGCCAAGAGTACTGACAGTTCAGGAAAAGGAAAGTCAAAGGGAAGATGTTTTGCATTACCTCCAGGCTACTGTTTCACAATGAGCTGGAAAGAGAGACAGCAGGCCATGCACTATGCATATTTGCTTGGCAGTCAGAACTTCCTCAGAAGGCAAGGAGAAACTCTAACTGGGAGAAGTCATCAAGAGAGTAAATCAGTCTAATTTAATGTGCTCAATATTTTCTCTTTCCCCGTGCCAGAGAGACAGTCCTTGCCCTTCCTAGTTAAATCAGAAAACTGGGTCCCATAACCCATGGTGTGATGTGTCATCTAAGTCCAGTGTGAGAGTCTGTGTGAGAGGAAAAAGGAGTCAGTTGAAGGAATCTGAGAGTGTAAATAGGGTCTGTGTCCCAATTCAGGGTCATAAATTAATTGAATTACCTGAATGCCCCAAATCCCAGGAAACATTTGACCAACGTTTCATCCACCTGCCTAACCTGTCTCTGTGACTGGCCCCGGAATCTCTTACTTGTGATGTCCTCTCCCCACCGAACATCAATTGTTCCTTAGAAAGAGGATAAAGTTTTGATACTTAATCATAAATTTAAGTGTAAGTACACATATACAATAAAGATAAGCAGTATACTGACAAGTTCTTCTTTCAACATTCAGTTTCTTGACATGAAGGGAGCAGAAGGCAACACAGTGGACTGGTCAGGATGAGACCTGGGCTCATACAGATTTGTTTGTTATTCCTTTGCCCTTTTGTGCCTCAGTCTTCATATGTATAATGAATAAATTGTACCTAGACAAGAGTTCCTGTGAAAATTAGCCTAGTGCCTGTCATATAAATGCAAACCTTTTTTTAAAGGAGTTATTCTAATCCCAATGTGATCAAGTGTCCTCTTATTCATTTCCAGTCTCAATCCTTCTCCAAAATTCTGACATTTAAAAATATCTCCTAAACTTTACAGTTGTCCCATCAGGAATCAAATTATATATTACAGAAAGCATTTATTATTGTATCCCCAAGTGTTTAAAATCTAATTTTCCCTGAATCTTTATCTTTTATTCTCTTTAAAAGATTTCCTTCCCTCCAACACATTTTGTAAAATACTGACTTTTCTGCTCTTTACTTCTAACCACAGATATGATTTATCTCTGCTGACTCTATTCTCTGTCACAGAGGGGCAAAGTGAAGCTTTTGTTTTTACTCTTTTTGTCAAGGAAGAGAGACTTATTGGGCATCCAAAAGAAGAGAACAGGTCTCCTGTGGAGCTGCATTGTTATACTTCCAAGGGTACCGCTTTGAATGTTCTCAGGAAACAGCAGCTTGGGGAATGTTGCTATTCAAGTATATTAACCTTGCTATTGGGAGTAGTACCCTAGTAGAAGACCAAGTAAAATGAAAGTTTTAATATTTTAAGAGCCTGATAACAGCCAGTAGCAAAGGATCAAAGTCAAATGCCCAGTACGAAGGCAGGGAGTCCAAGTGAATGAAGCTGGGAAGAAACTTCTTTTTCTCCTTCTGAAAATGACAGCATAACAGTGGCAGTTGATGGCAAGTGGCCCTCAGTGGAAGAAGTCAAGCAACCACTCTAGCACTGGCCACTGTGCCTTCCTTAGTGGGCAAAGACAAAAAGGTTGCTTCCCTGGGGGAAAATGTGCCTTCCATTGCCTAGATATTCACATATTTCAAAGCAAGATGAGCAAATAAAAACTGGGAAGTATATCCTTTTATGTGAAATCTGTATTTTTTCTGATATAGCTAGTTTTAACTTTCAATCCTAATATAAATTAGTCACAGGGGTGAAAGTACAGCAGAGAGAATAATGCCAATGGCTCTATAACATTTTTCTGTTGACAGGACCTACACTAGTTGGGGTAATTGCCAAATCGCTATGTTGTATGCTTAAAACAAATATAATACTGTATATCAACTGTGGGTAAAATTACAATGTTCTCAGAATCTCTCACCTAGCCTTAGTGCATCTCCATATTAATGGGTGTTTCCAAGGGGTGGAGAGAAGTAGTCCATCTCCATATCCATAGGTAATTACATGGGAGAGCAGGGGCATATCTTGATCTGAGAGGTTGGGTGGGGTCCCTTTTTTCTGCAGTCAGGTTGTGAGAGATATGATCGAGCAGAAGTGGATGACGGCTTGCAAGCCATAAACAGTTTTCTTGCACTTTTTCTCTGACTGATTTCAGTTCAAAGGTATTTTGCCCTGGGCTGGGAAAATATTCTCTCTCTCGAGTTACACAACTATACTTCAATAAAAAGAAATACGTATATATAAAGAAAGAGCTAGTTGTAGAGAAACTAACTATAGAGATTAATGACAGATCAAGAAAATGGAATGTCCTACAACTGTGTTGACGAAGTGACATCATCCCTGGTTCATTTGTAGTCAGCCGTTAGTATGTTTACAACTGGAGGAGAGAATTGTTAGTTGAGACAGGCCTCACTTCCTCAAGAAGCCTTCATTAACTCTTACAAATTATATTTTTAAAAATCTTCATGTTTGTTAAATTTGTTTTCTTATAGTTAATTCGGCATGGTCGGCCGCCTGCGTTTTAGCAGACTTGTTGAGGTGAATCGTCTGCCTGTTGGTCCTACTGTCTTTTGATTTGTTTCATTTAGGTTGGAATTTTCCTGGTTCTTGGTATGATGGTGATGTTTCAACTGGAATCTGGTTGTGTTTTATGTTATGAGTGTCTGGATCTTGTGTAAACCATCCATTTTAGCTGGACTTGTGTAACCTCAAAGGCAAATGAGGGTGGGGGCATCACTTCATTACAGCAAGGTAGGACTGAAAGTGCAGGGTCCTTACACAGCCTCTTTTGGCATAAAAGAGAATATCTCCTTATCATTGTTGGGTGGGAGTGGGAGTTCTAGCTCCCCACTGAGCCTCCACTGCTATCATCCTGACTGGATGGACAGGAATTTCTTATTACTACTCCCTTGTTAGTTTTCATGTATACAATATATGACTTGTTGCCACCTGAAAAGGATAAAACTCCTGTCTTCCTACTCGGGATTGCCTGATGCCGCCTTGGCAGTGTTATGGGCCTGGGACGACTTGTATTTAGGTTAGTTTAGTCTCAGCACTCAGCCTTTTGTGGAGTCAGTGAATATATTGTTTGTAGGGAAATGGAAGTTGCTATAACCAGGATCCTCACCTGACCCTAATTACTTCCCCACTGCTCATGTGCAATGATGTGACTGGCCTACTGCTGGGCTGATGCTTGCACCCTTGTAGGCAATGATCCATTATTGCCTGTGCTGCTATATAAAGAGCCCTGCCCAGTGCTTTCCCCAGTTCCCAGCTGGAGGAGATAAAGGCAGAGATGGGTGGCATTCTTGCTGGATACAGACATGATTCTCGTGCTCAACCTGACACCACAAATAAAGCTTGGTATAAACCCTTTTACCCCAATATTAAGTTGTTTTTGGTCTTACCAAATCTAGAGTGAACTTGCCCAGAGCTGAAACCCTCTGGGAGAGACATGATTATAGTTTTTTTAATGATTTTTGGCTGGAGTAGAGAAGTTATCATCTAAAACTTTTCTGTTTTGCTAGGCTGCCCCTTTCCCTGTCCTAATAGAGAACACAGGCTTTCTCTGGGTTGGGGTGTGTGTGTGATTGTGTGCATGTTTGCACACCTAAGCATCTTTGTCACATGATGTCCAATGATTTTAAAATCACTCTTTTCTATGTCTTGACCATTTTTCATGTTGTTTTAGGTAGGGAGGGTCAGTCTCTGATACTCCAAATTGGACAGAGACATAAATCATACCTTATTGTTTTAAAAATAATAAATTTCTACATAAATATTCTTTCTGTGGGCTGCTGGTTTCTGAAACATCATACTGTGGTATTATAAGGCAAAAGGAAAACTTAGGCACTCACCACCATGTCATTCCTTGGGTCCCTACTTTCCTAGCCAGTCTGCCTTCATCTTTCAAAGTCTTTGTATATCTGTTTTTTTGTACGTGGGCGAGTTTTTAGTTGTACTTAGTGAAGGAATAGGGAAAAGTACTTCTCCATTTTTCTGCAAGCGTGTGGATAAAATGAGAGTTCCTGTGGCCAGGATTCTCACCTGGCCCTGGTTGATTAGCTCACTGCACACCTGTGGGCAATACATGGCTGCTGACTCTATATAAAGAGCCCGCCCAGTGCTCTGGGTGTGAAATGGTGGCGCAGCTGCAAGGCTGCAGGGGAGCAGAGCAGAGGCTGGAGTGATGGCAGCACCAAGGACAGAGGCCCAGAGGATGGCTGTGTGGGACGGCTGTGCAGAGGGGCCCAGAGAATGGCTGTGCAGACAGAGGAGCCCAGAGGCAGAGACCGGCTTGCTGCATGCAGACTCGCTCTGAATGAACAGAATTTTAGTGACTGACCTGCCACCTGGAAATAAAGTTGGGTATCACCCTTTCACCCCAAGAACGTTTTGCTGTCAATTTCTTTGGTCACATTAAATTCATAGCGAACTTGCCTGGGGCTGAAACCCATTGGCAAGACAAAGCAGAAGTCCTTTTTCTTTTAAATAAATTTACATTATAAAAAATTATATTTACCAACTTAGTGTTTCTAGTGCTCTTCAATATCTTAATGTTTAGGCATAGACATTGTGAATTTCACAATGTTGGGTGTTGGCATTTTTTACATTCCTCAAAGTTATCTTGAACTGTATTCTGGGACATAGTTGAATTACTTGAAAAACTATTTGAGATTTTAAGGTTGTCTAAGATTTATTAGGCAGGACCAGAGCACTGTGTCCTCTATGGCTAATTATTTATGTCTCAGCCCTGAAGCAGAGACATGCTGAGTGTTCTCCCCAGTGCCCTATGAATTAGAGGTCTTTCCAACTGCAGGCATGCCCTGTTCCTGTCCCTGTGTGCACTTTGAGCACTGTTTCTTCCAGTTCTTTTGAGTGGTTCTTTTCTGACTTTGGGCAATTTCCTCACACACATGTGCAGCTCAGTACACTGCTGAATATTTGAAGAGGAACCTCTGTGGATCTCTGGGGTGCTTAGTCTGGGCAGCTCTGCTCACCAGGACTCTGCCCTGCAAATTCAAGCCATTTTGGTCCCCCTGACTCCCAGATCCATCTCTTCAATTCAGAGTGACTGTTGGGCTCTGTCTGGATTACCCTCTCTGGGTCAGGGCCTGGAAACCTCTGAAGATAGTGTGTGGGTGCAGTCCCAGGGTTCACCTCATTCGTTGCTGGTCTGTCAAATCATTTTCCTTTGTTTCTTGATACTCAAAGTCTTTACCACTATTTCCTATATTTTTCTTGTTTTCCATGTGGCTTTATAGCAGGTACGGGTAAATATAACCCCTGATATTCCAAATTGGTCAAAAATATAAATCCTGTCTTATTTTTAAAAATTATCCTTCTACATAAATATTCCATCTTTTCAACTTGACTCTATACACTTTGTGTGGCAGTACTATTTCTTATAAATCAACTTGTATATAGTATATATAGATCAGTAGATATTTGTTGTTGAACCTGAATATTAGGGAATATTCATTGATGATTTACATAAATAGTATTTAAATAATGCTATATCAAAATGTTGAAGTCTGCTTTTCTATTGGTTCTTTTATTATTAACCTTCCCTGCTAGCTAAGACAGTTTTTTATGTTGACAGTAAGTGTGTTTTGAGAGTTTACTAAGCTTAAAGTGTAAAATATGCAAAATTTCAAGTGTAATGAAGGAACTGTACTGATTGATCCTTGGGGCAGTTACATATGTCATCCTTCAAAAATCTGAGAATTTACCCTTATGTGCCTTTTTCAAGTTTATTTTTAGTTTTTATTTTAAAAATAATGTAATCTTATAAACCTTTATCATTCAATTATCAGGATTTAAGTTTGAGATTTATCCCTATTTTTGTAGGTATGATAGTCCTTTATTTGTTTATCTTTCTCTTATTTCCTTCTTTGCTTCCTCCTTTCTTTCCCTCCTTTACCTCTCCTTCTCATTTTAAAAGTCCTGTCCAAGGTTTATACACTGTACTTCTCAGAAATCTGAGAAACTTGTAAAACTAACAGTTTCCTTATGATAATTTCTGAAAAATGACTTAAAAATCAGTTAAATTCCAGAAAATCAATACTGGAAAAATACGTTTTTCCTCTTAAATTCAGCTGTCTTTAATTTGTAACATAAATCAGAATAAATACATTTTAATTATTTTACAGTTTTAGCACAGTTCTGTGACATATCCTTCAACTCCATGGTGAGATGGATAGTTGTCTATTTCCCTTTTATAGGTGAGGGAGCTGAAACCTAAGAAAGTTTAGGCAAAATCGGCTCCAGCTCAAGAACTCAACCTCAACTCCCTGCCCAATGATAGTGCTTGTGTTATAGGCAAGTGCTTATAAAAACGAGGAGACATCCAGCCTTTCCTTGAAAGATAAATAAATAAGGGAGAAATGGACAGAATGAAGGAACTGGTTGAGAGAAAAGATGAAGAAGAAAGAAAAAGAGGAAACTCACAGAGCTGTCGACATTTTGTCTTTCTGACTGAAGAGATTTCTGAAAGCAGATGTATTTATAAGAGATGGGGTTAGAGGGGACTCCATCGGTTCCTTCTATATGTTAGCCAAATGTGAACACTTGATAGTGAAAGGGGACATGATTAATATTTAATCTGGTATGACAGACATAAATATCTACTCAGTTAACTCAAATTGTATAGTCACCATTGATAACAGACATGAAGGGTTTGGTGTAAACTGAGTGAAAAATGTTGATTTTGCTGTTACTTTTGGAGCTTCTTTCATAATCTTTCAAAGGGGATTCCTCTGTTGGTAAGAGATTTAGGTGTAAATAACATCAGGAAATCCAGACAAAAGTTCTTTCCTCTTCCTCCTTCCCTCCCTCCCTTCCTCCCTTCTTCCCGTCCTTCCTTCCATCCTTCCTTCTTTCCTTTTAATAAGTAAACAAGGAACACTTATCATTGGCAAGTCAGTGGAAAAGATATGAGTTAATTGGTTTCCACAGTTTGTTTCAATCACACGCGGACTAAAGAGTGATCAAGGACTTAGAGAATTATCGAGGGCGTTGGCGACATATGAGGGACTGATCAAATTATTGTGTATATCATGAGGAAAGCTATATTTGGCTATTGATTTTTATTGCTTCACTTTCTATATCAGTCACATTAATTGGAAATGTGTCAGAAATATTTTCTCTCACTTTTCACATCATATACAATCTTTCTTGGGGAGAAGAAAATCTCTTCTTCCTGTGAATGAATGTCATAAGAGTTAATGGACTGGTTAATGAGCTAATGTCAGAAGAATTAATTGCAAGCCAATATTGTGCTATAGAAATAGAACAAAAGGTAATTAGCCAATGCCATCACCACAACTAACAGGTTAGAAATCAGTCATGTTCAAATATGTAATATTTCATGTTTTTCAGTCCTTTAGTCCCTATGTCATCATTTACAAGGAATCCTTAACCCCATTCAAATGCTTATGTTTTTAAATTGAATTTATGTAATGCTATCCTTTCAGAGTGAAGAGCAGAATGGAGGCACTTTTCTTACATATTTAAAAATAAATACACAATTGCTGACACTAGACCAGGTTAAATAACCACTTCAGAACTCCATTTTGCCATATGGATATAGACATTCTTGAAGGTATTATTCCATGTCAAACAGATTTGAATCATGTTTGCAGAAAGGATGTATTGGGGAACTAGATAATTCAATCAACATGGATAGCCAATCTGAAAAATTTAAACCTCAAGCCTCTAGTTGTTCTTAATAACAGTAGAGTTTGGGAATTGATTAGCCAAAAAATTGTCCACTTAATTTAGACCTATTCATACAAAACCTCAATGTCAAAGAATATGTGCATTTCACTTAAAGCTAAAATACACTGAACAATACTTTAATCCAATAGTCAAAGATCATGGGCACCATTATACCAACTCTTGCCACTTATAAAAACGGAGCCTTAAAAATGTTTCAACTATTTCAATCTTCAGTAGAACTTGTCAGAATCCTGACTGTTAAACAAATACGTGCATGTGTACTCATGTACACACAGCTTGAGGAACTAATGAGTATTGGGAGATTTTTTAAAACCAAGACATATTGTGTTAATAAAGCTAGTTCTTGTTTTTAGAAAATCAAAAGAGGAAAAGTTTAGAGAAAAAAGTGTAAATAAAGTTGACAAAAAGGAACTCTGGGTGAATTATATTTAAAGTAGCATTATATTTTCCTCATTACCTAGAATCTAATTTTCTTTGTGTTTCAAATTCTACAGTTTTTAGATACTCAAAGCTGCTATAAAACTGCATAAGATTTCTGTAACGGTTGTTTATTTTTGTGTAAAAATCTACCCCAAACTTAACGGTTTAAAACAACAGTGATTTAATATTTCTCTGTATTATGTAAATGATGAGTGTCTTCTATTGATTTCCCCTCAGCTCAGTAATGAGCCTGCATTCAGCTGACGACTGGCTGGGCCACATGGTGCAGGATGGCCTGACTCACATATCTGTTGGATGATGCTACCTATAGCCTGGGGCATCTCAGTTTTCCTCCAAAAGGCTTCAAGTAATCTAGATGTGGTTTCTTTACAGCATGGTGGTTTCTGAATTCCAAAAGAGCAAAGGCAGAAGCTATAAGGTCTCTGAAGATCTAGACTTGGAAGTCTTAGAACATCACTGATGCTACATTATATTGCCCAAAGCAAATCACAAGTCCATCAAAAATCCAAAGTTAGGAAATGGGTTCCACCTCTTGATCAAAGGAGCTGCAAAGAATTTGTGGCCATATTTAATCAAACCTTAACATTTTTTTAATGTGGTAGATATTGATGACATAACTCACACTTTAAAACTTTTTGAGGTCCTTGGTAATTTTTAAGGGTCTCAGGGGTATCCTGAGACCAAAAGTTAAAGAATTTCTATTCAGATTAAATGACACAAGGGACGCAGATATCAGCTTTAACCCAAGCTCTATCAATTGCTGGGCTATTTCCAGGCCGGTGTAGAACTGATAACTATTTACAGAAGATGCTTAGGCATTTCTTGTGAAGTAAATGAGAAAATCAAAGAGAAATCAGGTACAACAAGCTTAGCTCTGTACTATGATACCAGAGTTGTTGGGGTAGAAAGAGTTTTGCATAGAATATAGTATTGTTCATTTGGATTTCTCAAAGTTCAGCAGCTCATAGACTCAATTCCAGATCCTAGAGGTAATGAAAGGGCTTTAAGTAAAAAATAAAAGAAAATTTCCAAGAAAGCTCTGTAAATATTTAGAAGCATGACTCAGAACATGAATTCGTGAGTGTAGTAGTGAAAATCAGCACTGCTGCCTACTGAACTCTCTTAATCAATTTACTCCGTGTTTTTAACTTCAGTCTTTAATTTTCAAATAATGAACATCAGATGAGGTGATTTAGCATAGTGCCTCGCATAGTGTGAGTGCTAAATTAATGACAACCTGTTTTTATGCCTGCTTCGGAGCTTCTCTCAGAGTGTAACCCAAATGGACCTTTCCCACTCGTCTGTTTTCTTTGTCACAATACCTGGAAAAGGTAGTGTCTGACAGGTTTGAAACTGCCCATGGGGAGTGGCTGCTGCATCTGGGGAAATTGGTATAGAGTGGAGTTGGCTTTAATGCATACAGAGGAAATAGTGGTGCCTAGAACATGTGAGCAGTGCCTGATAAAACCAGCACTTACCTGATGGATTTCCAGTGAAGCCAGAGAAAGTCAGGACAGAAACTTCCTGAATTTGAGACATGGTCTCAGCTATCTCTTAGGGATTCACCATAACCCCACATGGAGTATAAACTTGAGGGCACTAGTGGATTGCCCCTGCACAGAGGGAGGTAGCAAACAATGAACAGAACTTATTACCAATAATAAAGTCTTGGCTTTAGGAAGCTTGGAGTGACACTTAAGCAATTGGTATATGATTGGTCATTACGTACTTACAAAAACAATAGTCTTTTAAATTAGACTTCAGAAAAGAATTATAGGTGAAAGGTAAGTTGAATAAATGCAGTATCAAACAGAGAAAAGTCTGAAAATATAGACTTAGGTTTTGGAAATGGTGAAACATACCAAAACTATGTACTCATGTAATTAAGATGCACAGAGACTTTCTTTTCTGTAATATGGAGCTGTGGAAAGTTCTGTTTGTTTCATTGGCTTGAAGGCAAGGATTCTCCACCCTCACTCAACCCAGAGCAATTGCCACAGAGCAATTACTTCAACTACACTTGTTTCTCCTAGATGATAGTCTCTGGAGAGAAACTAAAAGTGGATTATTTTCCAAAAGCACCATTCTGTAGGTAAATCTTTGTGAAACAACTGTTTATCCCTAGTAAAAGATAACAGGTTTTTGTGTGTGACTTAGTTTTCTTTTTATTGAGTTACTTTGGGTTATCTGTCTACTTTCCATGCATTCACTTATGCCTTTATATACTGATATTCTCTAGATGTGTATGTCAATACAATCCAAATATCAAAATAGTGGCCTTATTAACAAAAACAATAGCCCAGAAGCATATTGTTTTGAAAATAAATTTAAGCAAGACTTAGCAGAGATCTTTCAAAGTAAATATAGATTGTAACTATTTAAATTTTGAACGATTTTGAATAATTGTGATAAATTATGAATCATGATTTTCATGTCAAGGTAAGATCTTATCACTTTAAACAAATTTTGTAGTTTTACTTCAGAACTATCCTTTTAGAAAAAAATATGAACCCCATTTTATAGGTAAAAAAAGAATCTTAGAGAAATGAAATAACTTGACTAGGGTCACATGTTGTATGACATAACCTTGTACTTTAATTTTGTTTATGGGTAATTAGTTTTACATTTTTATTGTTAGTAGTTAATGTAAAGAATGCTGGATATTTCTGTTATAATTGTGTTGTTTTGATTGCCAGCATCTCCCTCTTTTTTGAGCAAAGTAACTTCATCTCAACTTTAACTTGTGCTCTAAATGGAAACTGACATATTTTCCATGGTGTTTGTTTTCTGGCCATGGCAATGGTTTGAGAGGTGGCCACTAATCCAAGCCTAGCCAGTCATATTCCTTCCCTGGGATATTTCAGACTTTTGGTGGAGGAAGAGTTTTTTTTCAGCTCTGTGTGACTAAGATGTGAAAATTTAAGCCCAGTAGCTGTTGATGCTGTGCCCCTGACTAACCAAAGATATCTCTAAGCAGCAGGCAAGAATTAAGTCAACATGCAAAGATAATGCAGAGAGAAGAATGGAGGAAACAGCCCAGGAGGTTCCAAGGCCTGAGGACTGCAAAATTGCCCTACACTTTCTGCCTTTCTGTCTTTCCCAGAATCCAATGCTCTTGACATCACAGCCAAATAATTATATACTACATATAATTTTATTTTGGTATATGACTTCATGTAAAGATTTAAAATAATATTTCATATTTCCAGTCAAAGCTTCCAGAATTGTTTGAGGAATGATCCTTCTCTTCATGAGCAGTCATTCGTGTATTCAGTTCACATATATACTCTAGACATTCTATTCAGACACTAAACTGGACATTTTAACTTGGTTTATACCAAATGGGAAGACAAGTGATAAAGTTTCATCCCAAGGCACAGACTTAATATACATCATTCTCCTTTCCTAGAAAATGATCATAGTGGAAATGGTCCCTATGCAAGGCGTATAAGGGCATTAAAACACTAATTTGGGAAGAAAACATCAGAATTAGGTACTGGATTTTTAAGGAAGTCAAGAAATGGAAATAAAGCTCATGTTCTTTGGATAATCTCAGATTTTGAAAATTAGAGCAAAACATCTCTCTCATTCTCTGTATTTTTTTCATGCCTTGGATTTTACGGCATTTTTCAAACTCAGGCTATGACATTTTATCTCTTTTAACAAAAGAACTTCTGAGTGGTTTAACATTGACAGTTGGTGCACTTATCTCTCTCTGTTAAAACTTTTCATAAAGTTAAAATCAGATTTTTAAAAAATTCTGAAAAGATTAAAAAAAAATTTTTAAATCTATCATTTCATTATAGCAATGATTAGTATAAGAACAGGTAAGACTATTACATTGCACAATATTTTTTATTACATGATTTTCTACTTCATTTGAAACTTTTTATAAATCATGTAATTACCTCACTGCAACTCTGGGAGGAAAATATGTTCCCAGCCCGGGGCAAATAAACCTTTGAAACCAGAATTAGTCAAAGGGAGAAATAAAGTGGGAGAAACCCATTTATTGCTTACAAGCAGTTGTCTATTCCTGCTTGCCTGTGTCTCCAGCCACTTGGCTGCGAAGGCCCCATCAAATCTCTCTGGTCAAGGTGTGAATTTTCTCTCCAATCCCCTTGTAATCACCTATTGATACGGAGATGTACTACTTCTCACCACACCTTGGAAACACTTATTGATTGGGAGATGAACTAAGGCCAGGTGAGAGATTCTGGAAATATGGCAATTTAACCCACACTTACCTCCACTTTTTCTATTTTAAAAGTGAGTATCATGATTAGCTAAGACCTTTGGAGTAATTCAGAAAAAAGCATTTAAAAGAAATTGAGAAATACATATGTATTCTACAAATACTTTTAGCACTATTAATAGAAGTGATTAGAAATAAATGTGATAGTGGTAGGATATTTTTTGATATAGATATTAAGAACTGAGGGGTAAATCATACATCACAAAGAATTATTACATGACACAATATCCTGTTCTAAAATATACCCATGTTTATGTTAACAACATGTTAAAAGCTTTAAGTGCTGTGTGTAGATGTCTCTTTTTCTCCTACTAAATTTGATAGTTCCAGACAAGACAGAACTTCAAATACTGACCTCTAAAAATCTCTAATTCACACATTCATTCATTCATTAACACTTTCATTTATTCCTTTAGTCAAGAGGGGCTTACTTAATCCCTTCATGAATCAACTACTGGGCTCTGAATAGATACATTACATTTCAGATCTGAATAAAATATTTTTTTTCTTGTGCTTAGGTAAATTTAAAATGAAGTTATTCTGGAATTTTTTTAATTGTCCTAAACTCATTAGCATTTGAATGAAAAATTACTCATGTAAAATCCGTTTTCTTTGTTCCTTAGGTAACAGGAAGCCCTTTTCTTCCCTCGAAGATATAAATATCTCAAATTGTTTCAGAATGCTAACATTTTGTGAAATCAAGGGTTAAGAGCAAGGAGAAAAATCCTATAGAAACATATACCTTTAGTTAGTTTTATTTATTTATTTTTCCTTCAGTATTTATTTATTTATTTAATTTTTTTTCATAATTTATTTTGGTATCATTAAGCTACAGTTACATATGCAATATTATGGTTATTAAACTACCCCCTTCATCAGGTCCCCCAACCAACCCCATTACAGTCACTGTCCATCAGCATAGTGAGATGCTATGGAATCACTACTTGTCTTCTCTGAGTTGTACAGCCATCCCTGTGACCCCCAACATTACATCTGCTAATCGTAATGCCCCTTTTTCCCTCTTACCCCTTCCTTCCCACCCAACGTCCCCAGTTCCTTTCACTTTGGTAACTATTAGTCCGTTCTTGGGCTCTGTGACTCTGCTGTGTTTTGTTCCTTCAGTTTTTTTTTCTTTGTTCCTATACTCCACATATGAGTGAAATCATTTGATACTTGTCTTTTTCGGCTTGGCTTATTTCACTGAGCATAATGCCCTCTAGCTCCATCCATGTTGTTGCAAAGGGTAGGATTTGTTTTCTTCTTATGGCTGTATAATGTTCCATTGTGTATATGTACCATTTCTTCTTTATCCATTCATCTACTGATGGACACTTAGGTTGCTTCCATTTCTTGGCTATTGTAAATAGTGCTGCGATAAACATAGGGGTGCATATTTTTTTTTCAAACGGGGCTGCTGTATTATTAGGGTAAATTCCTAGGAGTGGAATTCCTGGGTCAAATGGTATTTCTATTTTGAGTTTTTTGAGGAACCTCCATACTGCTTTCCACAATGGTTGAACTAGTTTACACTCCCACTAGCAGTGCAGGAGGGTTCCCTTTTGTCCACATCCATGCCAACATTTGTTGTTGTTTCTGTTTTGGATGTTGGCCATCCTCACTGGTGTGAGGGGGTATCTCATTGTGGTTTTAATCTGCATTTCTCTGATGATTAGCAATGTGGAGCATCTTTTCATGTGCCTGTTGGCCATCTGAATTTCTTCTTTAGAGAAGTGTCTATTCATGTCCTCTGCTCATTTCTTAATTGGATTATTTGCTTTTTGTTTGTTAAGGTGCATGAGTTCTTTATATATTTTGGATGTCAACCCCTTATCAGATATGTCATTTATGAATATATTCTCCCATACTGTAGGATCTCTTTTTGTTCTACTGATGGTGTCCTTTGCTGTACAGAAGCTTTTCAACTTGATATAGTCCCACTTGTTCATTTTCGCTTTTGTTTCCCTTGCCCGGGGAGATATATTCATGAAGAAGTCGCTCGTGTTTATGTCTAAGAGATTTTGCCTACATTTTTTTCTAAGAGTTTTATGGTTTCATGACTTACATTCAGGTCTTTGATCGATATTGAGTTTACCTTTGTGTATGGGGCTAGACAGTAGTCCAGTTTCATTCTCTTTCATGTAGCTGTCCAGTTTTTCCAACTCCAGCTGCTGAAGAGGATGTCATCTCCCCATTGTATATCCAAGGCTCCTTTATCAAATATTAATTGACTGTATATGTTTGGGTTAATGTTTGGACTTTCTATTCTGTTACACTGGTCTGTGGGTCTCTTTTTGTGCCAATAGCAAATTGTCTTGATTACTATGGCTTT
Source organism: Smutsia gigantea (assembly GCA_032199065.1). Taxonomy (NCBI): domain Eukaryota; kingdom Metazoa; phylum Chordata; class Mammalia; order Pholidota; family Manidae; genus Smutsia; species Smutsia gigantea. Next base: position 82,670 of record JAVSCE010005247.1, read on the forward strand.
GTAGTAGAGCTTGAAGCCAGGGGGTGTAATTGCCCCTGTTTTATTCCTCCTTCTCAGGATTGCTTTGGCTATTCGGGGTCTTTGTGGTTCCATATAAATTTTAGAATTCTTTTTTCCAGTTCATTGAAGAAAGCTGTTGGTAGTTTGATAGGGATTGCGTTGAATCTGTAGATTGCTTTAGGTAGTATAGCCATTTTGACAATATTTATTCTTCCTAGCCAAGAGCATGGGATGCATTTCCATTTGTTAGTATCCTCTTTAATTTCTCTTAGGAGTGTCTTGTAGTTTTCAGAGTACAGGTCTTTCACTTCCTTCATTAGGTTTATTCCTAGGTATTTTATTCTTTTTGATGCAATTGTGAATGGAATTGTTTTTCTGATTTCTCTTTCTGTTAGTTCATCGTTAAGAGTATAGGAAAGCAACAGATTTCTGTGTGTTAATTTTGTATCCTGCAACTTTGCTGAATTCAGACATTAGTTCTAGTAGTTATGGTGTGGAGTCTTCAGGGTTTTTTATGTTCAATATCATGTCATCTGCAAATAGTGACAATTTGACTTCTTCTTTACCAATCTGGATGCCTTGTATGTCTTTGTTTTGCGGTGGCTAGGACCTCCAGTACTATGTTGAATAACAGTGGAGAGAGTGGGCATTCCTGTCTTGTTCCCGATCTTAAATGAAAAGCTTTCAGCTTCTCACTGTTAAGTATCATGTTAGCTGTGGGTTTGTCATATATGGGCTTTATGATGTTGAGGTACTTGCCGTCTATACCCATTTTGTTGAGAGTTTTAATCATGAATGGATGCTGAATTTGTCAAATGCTTTTTCAGCATCTATGGAAATGATCATGTGGTTTTTGTTCTTCTTTTTGTTGATGTGGTGGATGATTATGGATTTTCGAATGTTGTACCATCCTTGCATCCCTGGGATGAATCCCACTTGATCATGGTGTATGATCCTCTTGATGTATTTTTGAATTCGGTTTGCTAATATTTTGTTGAGTATTTTTGCATCTACGTTCATCAGGGATATTGGTCTGTAATTTTCTTTTTTGGTGAGGTCTTTGCCAGGTTTTGGTATTAGAGTGATGCGGGCTTCACAGAATGAGTGTGGAAGTATTCCCTCCTCTTCTATTTTTTGAAAAACATTAAGGAGAATGGGTGTTATTTCTTCTCTATATGTCTGGTAGAATTCAGAGGTGAATCCATCAGGTCCGGGTGTTTTGTTCTTGGGTAGTTTTTTGATTACAGCTTCAATTTCGTTGCTGGTGATTGGTCTGTTTAGTTTTTCTGTTTCTTGCTTGGTCAATTTGGAAGGTTGTGTTTTTCTAAGAAGTTGTCCATTTCTTCTAGGTTTTCCAGCTTGTTAGTATATACATTCTCATAATATTCTCTTATAATTCTTTGTATATCTGTGGGGTCTGTCGTTATTTTTCCTTTCTCATTTCTGATACTATTTATCTGTGTAGAATCTCTTTTTCGCTTAATAAGTCTGGCTAGGGTTTTATATATTTTGTTAATTTTTTCAAAGAACCAGCTCCTGGTTTCATTGATTTTTTCTATTGTTTTATTCTTCTCAATTTTATTGATTTCTTCTCTGATCTTTATTATGTCCCTCCTTCTGGTGACTTTGGGCCTCATTTGTTCTTCTTTTTCCAATTTCAGTATTTGTTTCTTTAGAGTATTCATTTGGAAATGTTCTTTCTTCTTTAAATAGGCCTGGATTGCAATGTAATTTCCTCTTAGAACTGCCTTTGCTGCGTCCCACAGAAGTTGTGGCATTGTGTTGTTGTTGTCATTAGTCTCCATATATTCTTTGATTTCTCTTTTGATTTAGTCATTAACCCATTGATTAATTAGGAGAATGTTGTTAAGTCTCCATGTATTTGTGAGCCTTTTTGTTTTCTTTCTAAAATTTAGTTCTAGTTTTATACCTTTATGATCTGAGAAGTTGGTTGGTAGGATTTCAATATTTTTGACTTTACTGAGGTTCTTTTTGTGGCCTAGCATGTGGTCTATTCTGGAAAATGTTCCATGTGCACTTGAGAAGAATGTGTATCCTGTTGTTTTTGGGTGTAGAGTTTTGTAGATGTCTGTTAGGTCCATCTGTTCTAGTGTGTTGTTCAGTGCCTCTGTGTCTTTATTTATTCTCTGTTTGGTTGATGTGTCCTTTGGAGTGAGTAGTGTGTTGAAGTCACCTAAAATGAATGCATTGCTTTCTATTTCCTCCTTTAATTCTGTTAGTATTTGTTTCATATATGCTGGCACTCCTGTGTTGGGTGCATATATATTTATAATGGTTATATCTTCTTGTTGGACTGACCCCTTTATCATTATGTAATGTCCTTCTTTATCTCTTGCTACTTTCTTCGTTTTGAAGTCTATTTTGTCTGAAATATCTTTTTCCATCCCTTCACTTTTAGTCTGTGTATATCTTTGGGTTTGAGGTGAGTCTCTTGTAAGCAGCATATAGATGGGTCTTGCTTTTTTATCCGTTCTATTACTCTGTGTCTTTTGATTGGTGCATTCAGTCCGTTTACATTTAGGGTGATTATCGATGCATATGTACTTATTGCCATTGCTGGCTTTAGATTCATGGTTACCAAAGGTTCATGGGTTGCTTCTTTACTATATAACAATCTAACTTTACTTTCTTGTTAACTTATTGTAAACAGCGTCTCATGTTTCTTTATTTCTGTCCCTTCTTATTCTTCCTCCTCCATTCTTTATATACTAGGTGTTTTATTCTTTGCCTTTAGTTTGTATTTGGATGGTCTGCTTTCTTTAGTAAGATTTTATTTTCTCTGATGACATCTTTTTAGCCTTAGGGGTGCTTTTTTCCAGAGCAGTCCATTTATGTTATCCTGTGGTGGTGGTTTATGAGAGGCAAACTCTCTCAACTTTCGTTTGTCTGGTAATTGTTTAATCCTTCCATCATATTTAAATGACAATCATGCTGGATACAATATTCTTGATTCAAGGCCCTCTGTTTCATTACATTAAATATATCATGCCATTCTCTTCTGGCCTGTAAGGTTTCTGTTGAGAAGTCTAATGATAGTCTGATGGGTTTTCCTTTGTAGGTGATCTTTTTTCTCTCTCTAGCTGCCTTTAATACTCTGTCTTTATCTTTGATCTTTGCCATTTAATTATTATGTGTCTTGGTGTTGTCTTCCTTGGGTCCCTTGTGTTGGGAGATCTGTGGGCTTCCGTGGACTGCGAGACTATTTCCTTCCCCAGCGAGGGAATGTTTTCAGCAATTATTTCTTCAAAGACCTTTTCTATCCCTTTTTCTCTCTCTTCTACCTCTGGTACTCCTATAATGTGAATATTGTTCCTTTTGGATTGGTCACACAGTTCTCTTCATATTCTTTCGTTCCTACATATCCTTTTGTCTCTCTCTGCTTCAGCTTCTCTCTAATCCTGTTCTCTGATTTCTATTCCATTAACAGTGTCTTGCATCTCATCCAGTCTGCTGTTAAGCCTGTCAATCGCTTGTCTGATTTCTGCATTGTCTTTCCTCTCTTCCCTCACTTCCTCCCTCAGCTCTTGCACATTTCTCTGTAGGTCCATCAGCATGGTTATGCCTTTTATTCTGAATTCTTTATCAGGAAGATTGTGCATTTCCATCCCTTCAGGCTGTGTCTCTGGGGTTGTCTGTTTGATATTTGTGTGGACCGTATCCCTCTGTCTTTTCATGGGTATAGAAGTGGTCGCTGATAGTTGCCACGTATGTCAGCTGGGTTCTTTAAGACTTTAAAAAGAAAAAGGAGAGAAAGAAAGAAAGAAAGAAAGAAAGAAAGAAAGAAAGAAAGAAAGAAAGAAAGAAAGAAAGAAAGAAAGAAAGAAAGAAAGAAAAAGAAAGAAAGAAAGAAAGAGAAAGAAAGAAAGAAAGAAAGAGAAAGAAAGAAAGAAAGAAAGAAAGAAAAAAAGAAAGAAAGAAAGAAGAGTAAGAAAATAAAAGAAAAAAGAAAGAAGAAAAAGCAAAACAAAAAAACAAAACAACCCCCCCCCCAAAAAAACGCCTACCGGGAGTAGATTCTGTGGGGATGCTGTAGGTTGTGCTGTTGCCCCACTATTCTGCACCTGTGGCCGGGCCGCTCCGCAGGGCCCTTTAGAGCTCTAGCGCTGGTGGGAAAGAATGGGAGGCTGTTGATCTCTGTGGGAAGTCTAAGTGCGGCCACCATTTCCCAGTCACCAGCTAAGGTGTCCAAAACTCCCCAGGGCTCCCAGCCTGCTGGGCTGAGTGTGCCGGGGCATTGTGGGTCCTCCGCTGGGCTCCTGTCACTTTAAGACCACTGAAAAAAGTGCACGCTTTTCTTTTCTTTTTTTTTTTTCTTTCCTTCCCAGGAGCTGTCTGCAAGCCCCCGGGCACGTTCTCTGCTCAAATCCTGCCCCTCTGTCTCTCCAATCTCTGCTACACCATGCGATGTGTGTCAGCGCTCCCCACACAGATGACAGGGACTGGTTGTTTCACGGAGTGTAGTTCCACTCCCTCCTGGCTCTGAATCCTCTCCTCCCGCAGGTGCGCTGGGGTGGGGGAGTGCTTGGGTCTCGCCAGGTTGCTGCTCCGTATCTTACCCGCCTCTCTTGGTGCCGTCTCCTCTCAGGTGTAGCTGCATGCTGTGTGCTTTCCTGTGTATTATGGTATCTCTTTTAGGAACAGTTGTATGCTGTATTTTCATAAATATATATAGTTTTGGGAGGAGATTTCTGCCACCCTGCTCATGATGCCATCTTCCCGGAAGTAACTGCTTTAATAAGTTTTAAGTTTATCTATAATTTATAATTTATTTTCTCTGCCAAATGTTCTAAATGTCTTTAGCAAGATACTATTACTATTTTGAGGCCCTTTAAATGTTGTAAGTACAAAGGATTCTTCATCAGAATAGGTGGAAAATTATATTTAACAGTATTCTATTCCATGGGGTTACTTCTGTCAGCTGAATGCAAGTTGAAGTTGACCACTAATTTTGAGGATTCAGATAAAAGTATGTTCATCGAGACTTGGTTGGTAACAGATGTCTAGGTATTCAAAGGGTCCTGATTCAGAAAAAAAAAAAAGATAATGAAGTGATTTTTAGCACATGTACATCAGAGACCATTTTAAGTTAATGTTTTTAAGGCTAAGCCTATCTGGGTGATCAAAGAGTGGGAAATCATGGTAGTAACAAAGTGAAGCAATTTTAGCTAGATTACAATAAATCAACATTTTAACAATTGTTCTTGACTATTATAGCAAACCATAATAATAGTTTCTAAATGGAGTAATTTACTTGTCTTAAGTCGCAAAGTCCTTTAGCATAGAAGGATCATAGCTTTCTGGGGCATTTAGTTTTCAGAGTTCAACTTTTATATCAATACAATAAACTGAACTGGGTCTGTTGACAAGTTAAGAAGAATGATGGCTCTGGGGGATGTCAGATTTGTTTTGGAGCAGGAATACCACTGTTATTTTTCTCTGCCTTAGAGAGCTTTAGTGAACCAGAATAAAAACCATAAGACCTGAAATAGACAGGCAGCCAAATTTACTAAAATAAAAACACAATACTTTGATGTATGTTCAAAATAAAGCTACTCTTCCCATATTAGGTTTATAATTAAAAACTGGAGAGTGTTTTTTTTAATAAAAATATTTATAGGCAAAATGTGGATATATCTGTACATGTCATATATGTCTCCTTTTTTTTTAAGTAAAAATAGCCTGTATTTCCATGCTACATTATTAAACATACACACATACATTCCCCCTCCCCATAGTGTGCTTAAAAGCAGAATTATATTAGCATGAATATTAGTTTTTCCAGATGGATGATTCTGAAGAACTGTAGTCATTATGTTTTAGAACCTTTTGTCTTCTTTTTATTTTTATTTTTTATTTTTTATTTTTTGCATATCTTTTTTTATTTTATTAAGGTATTATTGATATACACTCTTATGAAGGTTCCATATGAAAAAACAATGTGGCTACTACATTTACTCATATTACCAAGTCCCCACTCATACCCCAATTCAGTCACTGTCCATCAGTGTAGTAAGATGACACAAATTCACTATTTGTCTTCTCTGTGCTACACTGTTTCTCCGTGATCCCCCACACCATGTGTACTAAACATAATACCCCACAATCCCCTTCTCCCACCCTCCCCACTCTCCCTCCCCTTTGGTAACCACTAGTTCCTTCTTGGAGTCTCTGAGTCTGCTACTATTTTGTTCCTTCAGTTTTGCTTCATTGTTATACTCCACAAATGAGGGAAATCATTTGGCACTTGTCTTTCTCCACCTGGCTTATTTCACTGAGCATAATATCCTCCAGCTCCATCCACACTGTTGCAAATGGCAGGATTTGTTTCCTTCTTATGGCTGAATAGTATTCCATTGTGTATATGTACCACCTCTTCTTTATCCATTCATCTACTGATGGACACTTAGGTTGCTACCATATCTTGGCTATTTGTAAAAAGTGCTGCAATAAACATGGGGTGCATATGTCTTTTTGAATCGGAGAAGCTGTATTCTTTGGGTAAATTCCAAGGAGTGTGGTTACCGGGTCAAATGTTATTTGTATTTTTAGGTTTTTGAGGAACCTCCATATTGCTTTTCACAATGCTTGAACTAGCTTACATTCCCACCAGCAGGATAGGAGGGTCCCCCTTTCTCTGCATCCTTGCCAGCATTTGTTGTTCTTAGTTGTTTGGATGGTGGCCATCCTTACTGGTGTGAGGTGATATTTCATTGTGGTTTTAATTTGCATTTCCCTGATGATTAGTGATATGGAGCATCTTTCATGTGTCTGTTGGCCATCTGAATTTCTTCTTTAGAGAAGTGTCTGTTCAGATCCTCAGCCCATTTTTTAATCAGGTTATTAGCTTTTTGGGTGTAGAGGCATGTACATTCTTTATATATTTTGGCTGTTAACCCCTTGTCAGATACGTCATTTACAAATATATTCTCCCATACTGTAGGATGCCTTTTTGTTCTATTGATGGTGTCCTTTGCTGTACAGAAAATTTTTAGTTTGATGTAGTCCCATGAGTTCATTTTTGCTTTTGTTTCCCTTGATTGAGGAGATACATTCAGGAAGAAGTCGCTCATGCTTATATTCAGGAGATTTTTGCCTATGTTGTCTTCTAAGAGTTTTATGGTTTTATGACTTACATTCAGGTCTTTGATCCATTTCAACTTCACTTTTGTGTATGGGGTTAAACAATAACCAGTTTCATTCTCTTGCATGTTAACTGTCCAGTTTTGCCAACACCAGCTGTTGAAGAGGCTGTCATTTCCCCATTGTATGCCGATGGCTCCTTTATCATATATTAATTGACCATATATGGTTGGGTTTATATCATGGCTCTCTAGTCTGTTCCATTGGTCTATGGGTCTGTTCTTGTGCCAGTACCAAATTTTCTTGAGTACTGTGGCTTTGTAGTAAAGCTTGAAGTTGAGGAGCATAATCCCCCCAGTGTTATTCTTCCTTCTCAGGATTGCTTTGGTTGTTCGGGGTCTTTTGTGATTCCATATGAATTGTAGGACGATTTTCTCTACTTCATTGAAAAATGCTGTTGGTATTTTGATAGGAATTGCATTGAATCTGTAGATTGCTTTAGGCAGGATGGCCATTTTGACAATATCAATTCTTCCTATCCATGAGCACCTGATGAGTTTCCATTTATTGGTATCTTCTTTAATATCTCTCATGAGTGTCTTGTAGTTTTCAGAGTATAGGTCTTTCACTTCCTTGGTTAGGTTTATTCCTAGGTATTTTATTCTAAAAAATGCAATTGTGAATGGAATTGTTTTCTTGAGTTCTCTCTCTGCTATGTCATTGTTAGTGTATAGTAGTGCCACAGATTTCTGCATATTAATTTTGTATCCTACAACTTTGCTGAATTCAGATATTAGATCTAGTAGTTTTGGAGTGGATTCTTTAGGGTTTTTTATGTACAATATCATGTCATCTGCAAACAGGGACATTTTGACTTCTTCTCTGCCAATCTGGATGCCTTTTATTTCTTTGTGTTGTCTGATTGCCGTGGCTAGGACCTCCAGTACACTGTTGAATAGAAGTGGGGAGAGTGGGCATCCTTGTCTTGGTCCTGATCTTAAAGGAAAAGCTTTCAGCTTCTCACTGTTAAGTATAATGTTGGCTGTGGGTTTGTCATGTCATATATGGCCTGTATTGTGTTGAGGTACTTGCCCTCTGTACACATTTTGTTGAGAGTTTTTATCACGAATTGATGTTGAATTTTGTCAAATGCTTTTTCAGCATCTATGGAGATGATCATGTGGTTTTTGTTCTTCTTTTTATTGTTCTGGTGGATGATGTTAATGGATTTTAGAATGTTGAACAATCCTTGCATTCCTGGATTAAATCCTACGTGATCATGATGGATGACCCTTTTGATGTATTTTTGAATTCATTTTGCTAATATTTTGTTGAGTATTTTTGTGTCTATGTTCATCAGGGATATTGATCTAGTTTCTTTTTTTTGTGGTGTCTTTGCTCGGTTTTGGTATTTGAGTGATGCTGGCCTCATAGAATGAGTTTGAAAGTATTCCCTCTTCTTCTACTCCTTGGAAACTTTAAGGAAGATGGGTATTAGGTCTTCACTAAACGTTTGATAGAATTCAGCAGTGAAGCCATCTGGACGAGGCATTTTGTTCTTAGGTAGGTTTTTGATTACCAGTTCAATTTCATTGCTGGTAATTGGTCTGTTGAGATTTTCTGTTTCTTTCTGGGCCAGCCCTGGAAGGTTGTATTTTTCTAGGAAGTTGTTCATATCTTCTAGGTTATCCAGTTTGTCAGCATATAATTTTTCATAGTATTCTCTAATAGTTTTTTGTATTTCTGTGCTGCCCATAGTGATTTTTCCTTTCTCATTTCTGATTCTGTTTATGTAATTAAACTCTCTTTTTTTCTTGATAAGTCTGGCTAGGGGTTTATCTATTTTGTTTATTTACTCGAAGAAACATCTTTTGCTTTTGTTGATCCTTTTATTGTTTTATTCTTCTCGATTTTATTTATTTCTGCTCTTATCTTTATTATGGCCCTCCTTCTACTGACTTTGAGCCTTATTTGTTCTTCTTTTTCTAGTTTCATTAATTGTGACATTAGACTGCTCATATGGGATTGTTCTTCCTGAGGTAAGCCTGTATTGCAATATATTTTCCTCTTAGCACGGCCTTCGCTGTGTTACACAGATTTTGCGATGTTGAATTATTGTTGTCATTTGTCTCCATATATTCCTGATCTCTGTTTTTATTTGGTCATTGATCCATTGGTTATTTAGGAGCATGTTATTATGCCTCCATGTGTTTATGGGATTTTTCATTTTCTTTGCGTTATTCATTTCTAGTTTCATTCCTTTTTGTTCTGTGAAGCTGGTTGGTACAATTTCAATCTTTTTGAATTTACCAAGCCTCTTTTTGTGGCCTAGTATATGATCTATTTTTTAAAATATTCCATGTGCACTTGAGAAGAATGTGTATTCTGCTGCTTTTGGGTGTAGTGTTCTGTAGATGTCTGTTAGGTTCATCTGTTCTAATGTGTTGTTCAGTGCTTCTGTCTCCTTACTTATTTTCTGTCTGGTTTATCTGTCCTTCAGAGTGAGTGGTGTGTTGAAGTCTCCTAGAATGAATGCATTGCATTCTATTTCCCCCTTTAATTCTGTTAGGATTTGTTTCACATATGTAGGAGCTCCTGTTTGGGTCCATAGATATTTATAATGGTTATATCTTCTGGTTTGATTGACCCTTTTATCATTATGTAATGTCCTTCTTTGTCTCTTGTGACTTTCTTTGTTTTGAAGTCTGTTTTGTCTAAGTACTGCAACTCCTGCTTTTTTCTCCCTATTAGTTGCATGAAATATCTTTTTCCATCCCTTCACTTTTAGTCTTTGTATGTCTTTGGATTTAAAGTGAGTCTCTTGAAGGCTGCATATAGATGGGTCTTGTTTATTGATCCCTTCAGTGACTCTATGTCTTTTGATTGGTGCATTCAGTCCATTTGCATTTAGGGTGATTATAGATAGGTATGTACTTATTGGCATTGCAGGCTTCAGATTCGTGGTTACCAAAGGTTCAAGGTTAACTTCCTTGCTATCTAAGAGTCTAACTTAACTCACTTAATATGCTATTACAAACACAATCTAAAGGTTCTTGTTTTGTTTTTTTTCCTCCTTCTTTTTCTTCCTCCTCCATTCTTTATATATTAGGTATCATATTCTGTACTGTTTTTCTATCCTTTGATTGACTTTGGGGATAGTTAATTTAATTTTTCATTTTCTTATTAATTAGCTGTTTTACTTTCCTTACTGTGGTTTTATTACCTCTGGTTATGGCTATTAAACCGTAGGAAAACTTCCATCTGTAGCATTCCCTCCAAAATACGCTGTAGAGATGGTTTGTGGGAGGTATATTCTTTCAGCTTTTGCTTATCTGGGAATTGTTTAATCCCTCCTTCAAATTTAAATGATAATCTTGCCAGATAAAGTAATCTTGGTTCAAGGCCCTTCTGCTTCATTGCACTAAATACATCATGCCTCTCCCTTCTGGCCTGTAAGGTTTCTGTTTAGAAGTCTGATGATAGCCTGAGGGGCTTTCCTTTGTATGTGATCTTATTTCTCTCTCTGGCTGCTTTTAATAGTCTGTCCTTATCCTTGATCTTTGCCATTTTAATTACTATATGTCTTGGGGTTGTCTTCCTTGGGTCCCTTGTGTTGGGAGATCTGTGCACCTCCATGGCCTGAGAGACTATCTCCTTCCCCAGATTGGGGAAGTTTTCAGCAATTACCTCCTCAAAGACACTTTCTATCTCTTTTTCTCTCTCTTCTTCTTCTGGTACCCCTATAATGCGAATACTGTTCCATCTGGATTGGTCACCCAGTTCTCTCAATATTCTTTCATTCTTAGAGATCCTTTTTTCTCTCTGTGCCTCAACTTCTTTATATTGCTCTTCTCAAATTTCTATTTCATTTATCATCTCCTCCACTGTATGTAATCTGCTTTTAAAATTTCCTATTGTATGTTTCATTTCTGATACTATGTTCCGTAATGATTGGGTCTCTGACCAGAATTCATTCCTGAGTTCTTGAATATTTTTCTGTACCTCCATGAACATGTTAATGATTTTTATTTTGAAATCCCTCTCAGGCAGATTCATGAAGTCTATTTCACTTGAATCTTTCTCAGCGGTTGTATTCATATTCATAATTTTACTTTGAACCGGATTCCTTTGGCCTTTCATAGTTGAATATGTCACCCTCTAGTCCCCAGAAGCTCTACTCTCTGGAGCTGCTCAGCCCCTGAAGCAATGTTGGGAATTGCAGGGGAGTGGTATTGGTGCCTGTGGTGAAGAAAGAGCTGTTTCCTGCTTCCTGGCTGCTATGCCTGTCCCCACTGACTGAACCAGTGGGCTGAGCACACTGGTATAAGCCTCTGTGCTTTGTGTTTTTAGTTTCTGTAGACAGATCTTCCCACTGGCTGGCCTAACGCCAGGGTAGGGTTTCCTGGTTTGCAAGCCCAATGGGGCTTTCCAGGAGAAAGGCACAGTAGTTTGCCTGTCACGGAAGGGGTTCTTGGAGTTGTGTGGGAAGTCAGGGAGCTGGAGCACCTGAAGATTGTGAAAGCTCCCAACCTGCTAGGCAGAGTGCACCTCGACAATTTTGTCTACCTGTCCATTCCCCTGAGCAGTGTGCTCTGTGCAATCCTTGCCCCTTTAGCAGCTCTCTTGCTAAGGGCTTCTTTGTTAAGAAGGCTCTCAGCCCACCCACCTTTCTTTTGTCCCAGAGCAGCTGGATATGGATCCCTGCTTTCCATAAACAGCTGAAATCTTAGGCTCTCCAGGAGTTCTGCCTGTCTTAGCTTTTCAACCCCCTAATTATGAGAGTATCATGCAAGCACCATGAAATGTAGGTTTGTGCTCCCAGAGCAGATCTCTGGAGTTAGGTATTCTGCAGTCCCAGCTCTCCACTCCCTCTCTGCTCTGTTCCTCTTCCTCCCGTTGGTGAACTGGGGTGGGGAAGAGCTTGGATCCTGCAGGACCACAGCTTTAGTACATTACCCTTTTCCGTGAGGTCTGCTCTTGTCTCCAGGTGTATGCAGTTTGGTGCAGTCCTCTTTCCTGTTGCTCTTTCAAGAGTAGTTGTATTAGTTATATTTCCATATTATATGCGGTTTTAGGAGGAAGCCTCTGTGTCACCTCCCATGCCACCATCTTTAATCCAATCTCTATGTCTCCTTTCTTAAAAACATATATTAGTGAATCTTTTACTTTGCTTAAAATGTAATTGAGTCAAATGTTTAAATGGTTAAAGAATTAATTTCATAAAGATTTCCTGACAGATTATTATGTGTAGGGTACAGTGTTATATTCTGTAGGGGATATATGTCTCATGAGTTTTGGTTTTGAGTTAAGGAGAACTTTATCTCCTTGATGCATTAACCAGTATCATCTCATCTCTATGAAAATATGAAAATATGCTGATTTATGTCTGGGATGTAGTAACTGCCCATGGTGTCTCTTGAATATCCAGGTACTTTTGCTCTCACTGATTGAGTTGTATGCTAACTAAAAACCAGCTGTGTGTGCTCCAAAATCATCTGTTTTTGTTTCAGTAACACAGTAATTTAATTTAGGATTACATTTTGTTTTGTGTCCCCAAGATTGCTCTGAAGTTGGATGGTTTGCTAAAAGGACTCTGCATATAGCTGGATCACAGCTAAGATTTATTACAGGGAAAGAATACAAAGCAAAGTCAAAGACTGGAAGAAGTGTGTGGTGCAATGTCAGGAAGAGACCCAGCACAAATTTCCAAGGAATTGTACAGGATACACTAAATTCCTCTAGCAATTAGTTGTTGTAATGACCCATGTAAAAGTGTCCACCAGAGAAACTCAGATGAGCCTAGGAATCCAGGAGTTTCGAGAATCAGTCACATAGGCATCCTAGCACACGCTAAAATTCCATACTCTCAGAAGAGCAGATGCTCTTCATATGCTACATTCTTTGCACACAGTTTAGGCACAGGCAGCCACTTTTACCATTTAGAGGCAATTTTATACCATTGCAGGGAACTTTTTGCTGACTGTGCTAAATCTTCTCTTCATATACATACACCAATACAATATTAAATATAACTGTAATAAAACAAAGAACAAGAAAGTTGTTTTGATGAAAACTAAGATTATAAAAAAGATAACTGCAGTTGAATTCGATATGTGCTAGGCTATTATCCAACTTTCATGTTTACAAGAATCACTTGGAGATTTATGAAAGTGCAGGTTCATACTGAATTAATTCTGGCATAGATCCGAGAGACTATTTCTAATGAATTCCAAGGTATAATGATGCAGATACTGGTCTGAACTAAGAGCAGCAAGGTTCTAGAGGAGGCTGAAAAGAAAGAAAAATAATAAAAATTCAAATATTTTACCTTGGGACTTATATATGAGGTTTTTTTTAAGTTGCTGTTCAGTATTCAAGAAATAAAATTGACATCAGTAGACAAAGCATTGTGACTGTGGTTTAGGAAGGACAATTTTGCCGAACTCTGATCAATAGACCCACACTTAGAGAATAGGTCTTAGCCCTACACTAAAATATTCATGAATGTACAAGTACATATTTTAATTTAATATAAAATATTTATGATTTGAATGTCTCAGTAACTACCAATTTTTGTAACTTTTTCAATAATTTGACTGATCTGGAACTTTGTACTGAATAGCAGGGCTTCTAGGGAATTACACAGAAATAAGCCCATGGAAAGAACAAAGGGATATAGAGGTTGAGGATGGAGAAATTACTCCAATTAGAAATGTTCCTTTGCAAAGCAGGTGGCATTTGAACCTCAGAAGCTTTGAAAGATGAGTAGATTTTGATAAGCAGTGACAGAAGTAATGGGAAATGATAGCAGGATCTTTTCTTAGAGAGTGCGATTTATGGAAGAATGTAGTTAAGTCTGGGAAGGTAGATTGATTGGTTCCAGATTGTAAGACTTTGGTGGATGGAGTAAAAGCATATATTAAAAACAAAAATAATGTACTCACTGTACTCCAACAACCCCAACTGAAGTCCTCCAATGGCTTTCCCTAACACTTAGGATCAAATTCCCAATCTTGACAAGACCTCGAATGGATGCCCTCCTTGACTACTTCTCTTACAGCCACACTTGTGTTCTTTACATTCTTGAATATGTCAAGCACAATACCACGTCAAGGCTTTTGTATCAGCTGTTGTCTCTGCCTGGTAGAATCTTTACCCAGACCTTCTCTTGGCTTTCCCTTTTCCTGTTTAGTTTTTACTTTGCTCAGGTGTCCCCTGGTCAAAGAAGTCATCCTGGGGAGCCTGATCTAAAATAGCACCTACTCCTTACAGTCTGTCCCTTTACTCTGCTTTAGCTTTTCTGTATAGCATTTATAGGAATCTGGCATTATTTTCTATATTGTGTATTTTTTTTTCTTGTCCACCACTCGAATGTAAGTTGAGCTAGCTGTAGTATCTCTATAGCCTAAAAAAATGAATAAAGCAGAGTAGGCACTCAATAAATATTAGATGAATACCTGTTCAGGTATCATGATTTAGGCAATGAATTTTTCTTATGTCAGAGCTGATTTAATGTGATATGATGAAAAGGCCTATGAAATTAATGGTTTTAGTGATGTAAGGTTTCTCCTCAGAGACAGAACAATTCTTAATTGCAGTGGGTGTTCAATAAATATTGGATGAATGAATAGGTATCCTCATTTATCACCCATTGAATTTTCCATCCCCACATCATAGCTAAGTTTTGGCCATAAACTGTGACCATGTGTTCACAAGAATTATGTATCTTTCCAATGGTATTCTCAGGTTTCATATCCCAGGTTATTAAGCTGTTTCTTAGAGTATTGAATATCTGAAAATGTGGTCCAAGAGGAAGATGTGAACCCCTCTGGTTGTACTTAAAAACAAGACAGTAGAATCAGAGAATAAAGAAGGAGCCTACATTGAAGAGGCCAAAGTTTTAGTTACCAGTGTGTGGAGCCAGTATGTCTGTCATGTCCATGTGTGTATGGTATGTATATATACCTAGAATATCTGTAGCTCAGTATCCTTTAACATACACTTCATACCATTGTTAAACATGAACATATGCACCAGGCATTCCTCTGGACAGTATTTAGATTCTCTAGGTATTGTTTAGGTAGCATTATGAAAGCCCATAATTATTATTGGAAGGATGAATTCCAGGTTGAAGAGAGAAATCCTGTAGCTGATGCATCTGTGGGTGGTAGAAGAGGGCTTTGTTTGACCTTTAGATTTCACATGGGATGGTCATTATGCAAGTGCCTTCAGACAGTATGATGAATGCCTCTGCATTCTAATTCTGGGCTCAAATATGGGATTTGCATTGTCCAGTAGAATGAGGCAGAGGCAAAGTTGTGCAGTTCCAAGCTCAGGCCTCAAGGTTTCTTAGATATTTCCACTTGCCCTCTTCCATCTCTGCCATTGGCATACAGAGGACATACTGGACACCTCTACTCATCCTAGGAGGATAATGAGACACCTGGAGCAGAGTCAACCCACAAATACATGAGTGAATAAGCAGTGGTTATCCAAGCTCAGTATAGATGAGCTCAATGCCACAGATGTGAGAAATACGTGTTTATTGTTCTAAGGCATTGAGATCTGGGTGACCTGTTATGCAGCAAAAGCCTGTTGATATAGGCAACATACCAGTGAATATTGTGTTACTGAAATCTCTCCTTCCCCTCATAGTCATTGTACTTCCATCTCTACTGCTTCAGCAATTGTTTACACAACTTTTTCACAAATTCTCTTTTCCATTCATACCACCATCACCACCTTTATTTAAGTATTTTCTGTATTTTCCTTAGTTTTTTCTTTTGCCTTTTTCTTTTTCTTCAGTGACATGAGAAAATAATCATATATTGCATATATCACATCATAGTGCTTTTTTTATTAATGTATCATTGACATACAGTCTTATATTGGTTTCAAATATATAACACAGTGGTTCAACTGTTACCCATATCATTAAATCCTGACCCCCTCCAGTGTGATCACTATCTACCAACGTAGTAAGATATCACAGAATCATTAACTGTATTCCCCATGCTACTGTCTCTGTGACCAACCTATATTGTGACTGTGAATTACTGTGCCCCTTTATCCCCCTCTCTCACTCTCCCGAACCCCATTCCCTTTGGTAACCACTAGTCCCTTCTTGGTGTCTATGAGTCTCCTGCTATATTGTTCTTTTTGTTTTTCTTTTGCCTCTTTCTTGTTTTGTAAAATGCTAACAGGACTATAGTAATACGGTGTTCTATTCTTTAAAAAAAAAAGAAAGAAAAAGAAAAGGAATTCTTAAATCAAACCAAAATTAAGTGTTGTTCTTTAGTAGGGTTTCAAAAGATTTCAATATGCTGTTATAGGTCGAATTGTGTTCCCTAAAAATTTGTTGACCTACCAACCCCTTGAACCTCAGAATATGACTTTATTTGGAAACAGGGTCATTGCAGATGTAATTAATTAAATTGACTATGGTCATTCTGGAGTAAGAGGGACCCCCTAATATAATAGGCTAGTGTCCTAACGAAAGGGGGAAGTGTTGACACAGACACACACACACGGGAATACCAACACCTTAGTGTCAGTGTTATGCTCCCACAAGCCAAGGCACTCCCAGAGCTAGGATGGAGGCCTGCAATAGGTTCTTCCCTATAACGTAAGTAGGTGAGATCATGGCTTTGCTGACACCTTAATTTCAGGCTTTTGGCCTCAGAACTGTGGACAATACGTTTCTGTGATTCTAACGCACCCAGCTTGTGGTTCTCTGTCACAGCAGCTCTAGCAAAGTAACACATTTTCCAATAGGCATATTCACCTGCAGGAAAAAATCTTAGCACTTCCCAGACTTATTTCATCAGGTGCTGTTCCTCTAACTCTTTTTTCCAAAGCTTCCTGTCAAACATTTTCTTGTTGGTGTATGTAATTCCTTGTGATAATTTTTGGATGATATTTGACAAAACCCAAGATTCTAAAATCAAGATTAAAGTGTGGTTAAAAGTAACCAAAACTCTTTCAACACTAAGTATGTGCCATCTCTCTATCTTTTATAAAAACATAGTACTATTCATATTCAATGCCTTTAAAATGTAACTCACAAAGTCTAAAGTCTTCCACATAATTTTTTCTCACAGCACTCTCAGAAAAGGAAATCACCTTTGTTGGAGAAAGATTTCCCACCATCATTTCCCATTGATGATTTGGTGAATGTAGCCTATTAGGAAAGAGAAAATAGATTTGACTCGTGGCCTTTCCATACAGGGAGAGTTTTATGAGAACTACTACCGCTTGGCTGAAAATGAACTTTAGAGAAAAAGTGGAATAATGGGTCTTGCAGAGCATTTTATGTAACTTTTCTTCTTTATCATCACACATGAAGCCAACACTGACAGAGCACCCAGAATTTATACTGGACTTTGTGTTTCATAGGATCCAGCCTAGGTACGACCAGCAACTGAGCAATCATTCTAAGTTATTATTAAGAAGAAATTGTTTGTATAACACTAATATATTTTTCTTGAGCAAGCAGTGTCTAGAGATGATCATAAATTACAATGCCTGATACTCAATTTCCATGAGATGGTGATTCCCAGGGACTTAAGTGTCTTCTCATGTGTTCTCATATATCCTGCATTTCCACTACAGAGGAGTCATCTGAAAATATCGTTTAAAGCTTGTATCAAGGTCTTAGGTATTTTTATTTTTATTTTGAATGTTTCACATGTGTTATTTTGGAAGAATAATGTCTGAAAGCAAAGTGAAAGAATTTTTAAAGTAAGCTGGTAGCATACTGTTGTGGAAAGATAAATGGACTTCAGTGGGACTAGTTGGTCTCCAGTCCTGACACTGGAGTAGACTTTGAACATCTCAACCTCTGAGGCCTTAGTTTTCTTCTCTGTGAAAGGAGAGAATTGGACAAGATAACTTCCAGCTGTAAAATATTACAGCTTGGACGTAAGTGGAGTTTCTGTTTAAGTCTGAGTCACATTTGTATATATCAGTGAAGAGATCATACAGACCCATCAAGAATATATCTCATGAGCTGATTAAAAGGGGGGGGCAGGGTCTTTATGGAGCATATTTGAATACAGGACCTTAGGAGAAAGACAGTTGGTGGACGGTGTGCTATCTAGTTCTTATCTCAGTTGAGTGAACTGGTTTTCCTTGCTCCACAAGAGATACAGCCAAGTTAAAAGTTGTGTCATCAGAAGGTATGACAATATTTCCTTCATCCTAAGGAGCCATTCTTCGTCACACGCACTAACAATAAGTTTTCACAGACAACAACATAAAAGGATATGCTACATTATATTTACCTATCAATGTGCTACACATCTTGATTTCAGAAGCTGTAAAATATGAAGGAAACTTGTGACCCAGGTCAAAAGAAATAAGGCATTTGAGATCCGGAACACAGGCTATCCTGTATCACTATCTGAAATCATGGATATGTCAAGTATCCTCTCTTCTCTCACGTGAATACAAATACCTTGGCTATCTCATTCATTGCTTTGCCTTTACTACCTTGCTCATTGTTTGACCTCCAGTGCCTTGAGCAATGCTTAGTACACAGAAGACATTCCACACATATTTGTTATTGAATAAGTGAATTAATGATGACACCTGTCACATGTTCACAGAGAACACAGTCCTCATTTTTACACGGCAAACAGTGTACCTACCACCTGAACAGTACTGACTGATGGGAACTCAGGGCTTCATTATGGCATAAGGTTTAGCCTTGGGAAATCACTGCTCTAAGCAAGAAGCCTGTGTCCTTGAGAATGGTATCCATAGTGTACCAATAGCGTGAGGCTTCCATCTCAAATAGTGTATAGAGAAGGTAATAGCAACACTGTTTAGCCCATGTAGGGTGGCAGCATATATAAACACATCACTAGGAAACTGGAATTCCTGCCAGATGTAGGTAGATGCAGCTAGCCAGTACATTTCAGTTGTGACTGTGAACATAATTTCCCTGGGGAAAGCTGGGTTAAAATTCCATTTCTTATTCAACGTGTATTGAGTGATTATTACATAAAATAACTTGCTAAGTTCTGAGAATGCAAAATGAACAAGAAATATTTTCTGTTCATCCTATTCTAACTACCCCTGCCAAAGTTCATTTTATTTGAGAGAAATAAACAATTTATTTTGTTTAAATAACTGACATATTGTAAAGAATGTTTTCTAGAAACATAGAAAGATAGGGCCTCTACCTCATATCTTCTAGGAAACAAAAGACAAAAACTAGCCTGGTTTTTCTCAAAGATTATCTATATTCTATTACCTTCTAAAAGTTGAGCCTGAGTCCATTATCTGTAAGATTAATAACTAGTTAAGCTGATGACCTCCAGGGAAAGCCAAATATTGATATTACATATAACTACAAACAAAGTATTTTTTTACTGAAAAGAGAAATACATTGATATAATTATAAAAAGAACCTGCAATTTTTGAGACAAATACTCTATGAGCCAAAGCTGTGTAATCATCCGGAGCAAAGAGATGTATGTATATTGAAATAATGCAGGGTTGCATACATGTACAATTACTGAGAAACAACCTGATAGGTGTGAGAAAAAGCCAGGGAAAATTGAGAGGTCGAGGTGCATGCAAATTTTAATTATTTTCACTAATCATCTTGATAGAAAATTGGATACTTGTTTTAAGGAACTACCAAATTTGAAAAGAAAAAAAAACAGTTTATTTTTGTTTCTAAGTGTAGTAGAAATGGCAATTCTCTGAGTCTTTCCTTAGTTGATAGAAATTAAATGTTGCAGGGTCTAAAAGCATTAATTTCTATCTGCTTTGAGTAAAGGAAAGGTGTGAAAACAAATAAGTCAAGATTACCTTAAATGTTGAGCAATGAAGATGTGATGAATGAAGAAGGACATAATGATTAAACTCTAGGAAATTTCTACATGATTAGAACACTTGTAGGAAGTCATTGAATGGTGCCGCAATCTCTTGTAAGTATCCTTACTGGGGAAAACCTGAAAATAGCCAAAAGCCAAAAGGAATGAAATAAGGGGAATTATCTTGCTGTTTTGTATAATTCACCTGCCCCATCATTATATTTTCCTATATATTATAGTGTAATGTTAAATTGCAGATTTCTTTGTAAAAGTTTAGATTTATAATAATAAAATTAATCATTCCTAAAAAGTTCACAAACTATAATAAAATATCAAATATCCACTCATTTTACTCTCAGAAATGAGAGGAGGGGGAGTTGGGTAGGTAACAGGAGAAAACTATCACTTTGTCCTACAGTTTTCTTCTCTCTTAACTGGCTACTTTTGGGGCACTTATGTTAAAGGGTAGCTACCTTCCCATGTCCAATTTGTAAGCAAGGAGGGTTTATCCCAAGGGTAAGCCTAGCCATATTCTTTTCCATTTCTTCTCTTTCACATATGATTAAACATACTCAATCCTCTCTACTTGTAAGTGTTGAAGGGTTGGCTACATACTTTATGAAGTCCAGTGCAAAATTAAAAGGTAGGACCCCATGTTCAAAAATATCATGAAAGGCAACAAAACATAAAACTTTCCTTTCTTCCACAGTCTCCCTCTTGACTTGCCATTGTGTTTTCTACTTGTTATTTAATGTCATTAAAACTAAGAAAAAATATTAATATGGATTTTACTTTTCATAATTATACAATGCCAGTTTATAATGCAAATATAGGAACGTAAAACTTTTATGCATAACCACCAAAATTATACAGTTCATATTTCATACATGTGGAAATACTGTATAAAACGAACTCAACTGCTTTTATTTCACATTTGATATGTACACGTGTTGCCAATGTACTGCCTTCACCTCTCTGATGAGTAAGAAGATGAAAAGGAAGTATTGATTGCCGTGTCTTTCCCCTTTTTTCTCTGCCATCATTTTCAGTTAAGTGCTTAGTTAATATAGGGAAATAACAAAATATATGTAAAGATAAGGTAGGATTCCTTGGTTCATGTTTCTTAGAATGCCTTTGCCTTCTGGCTGTATTTAAAGCAAGTTCTCATTCTAATAAAAAGTGTGACCTCTCAAGGCTGGCATGCTCTACTTGTTCAGTTACTCACTTACCTTATGCTCACTTTAAGTCTTGTGGAAATCTCCTGAATTATGTGCGCTCCAGAATTCTGTGCTCATGGAGTGTTGCAAATGCTATGTGTGAAAGGGGTGACAAGGAACAGTTTTGGACATGCATATTTTGCATATCTTTTCTGCTAACATGCATGTCCTATTGTCCCATTAGTCTTCACTAGCAAAATATAAGTTCAAAAATAAAATTATTGGGAATTAGAAGAAGGCAACAGTAGAGCATTAAACCAAGCTTCAGCCTTTTTGAGTATGGGCCTCTGCATGATTGACCAGGTCACACACTATGAAGCTAGTTGCATGTTATTTTTATTTAGGGAACATGTTAAGTCTTGATCTCATATCAGTCATCCCTTATCTTAATTGTCATTGTAACATATATGATCTGAACGTTGTATTATGTATGTCTTTAAGGAAGTGGAGTAGCTATTCAGCCATTTTTCTCTGAACCATGTACCGTGTAATTAGAACAATCCTATGCCCTTAGTATCATCCAATTCTTAAATACCTCCAATAACTTGTTCACTAAGTTGTAAACATCAGATCATTGGCACGAAAGAGCACCTGAAAAATGTACCAGAATATGCCCAAGCTCTCCAAAAGGCACATGTAGAAAGAAGTCCAATGTGGGTAATGGGATTTCTTAAATCCTTGGCTATTTGAATGCAGCCAGCTTTCCCACATGTGCCACAGGGACCTTATGCTCACTCAGATTTCTCCGTGCCTGAACTTCTTTTTCTACTATTTGTTGGTCATGTTGTCCCAGTTCTTTTCTATCCTGATATTTTATCTGTGTCAATCTCTCCTTGTTTTATAATCATAATGAACTTTTACCAGTTATCTCGACCCCATCCACTGAGGCTTCATATGTTCTCTTTGCATGTTTTTTAGCTGATCCTCAAGAGAAGGATGGTGAGAATTTTACTGATATGTATGCCCATGGTAGAGAGGTTGAAGAAAGAGTCGAACTGAGGATGATAGAAATAAGTAGAGAGACAAGGGATCATGATAATAAGTAAAGGGATGATGGTCAGGTTCTGTAATACTGAAGAACCGCTAACGGGGAAACACAAGAAGTTGTCTTGAAAGGGAAAGTCAGTTTGAGATTACAAGAGTTCAGAGTGAATATGTGACATTGTGGGTGAACTGGTGTCCTGGATGGATGGGTTTAAGGTGAGCAGGACAAAGAGATAGTGTTTTGTTTGATTATTAGATCATAGAGAATGCTTGCCAGAGGTTTTAATAATCACTGAAGGGTCCTTCAAATCTTGAAGTGTTTTTCTTCAAGCATTCAAAAGGTGGTTTTGTGCTTAAAAGCTGCCCAATTAAGGGAGTTATTATCTTACCTTCACAATGCCCTAATCACCCCTAAATTGCATTAAAAGCACTGCCTGCCAGATTTTCTTTTGGATTAATCATAATTACCCAGCAAATGGTTTTCAAAATCATTAGGTTGCAAAAATAGTATTTGGTTTGTACAGTTTGCTTTAATCTCATCTATATTTATCTGTTAGTCATATCCCCTGCTGACCTCCCTCTGTATTTTAGAGCAACCTTCTATAATCAGACTTACAGAGCAAGAGCATCTTGCAGCATCCATGTGCCCATGTCTTTGTGACATTGTGTTAACTGAAAAGTATGAAAAGGAAAGATTCAATCTTTGAACCTGAAGATTTTGAATAAACAATTTTCTTGATTGTCCTAATCAATCAATTCTTTTCATTGTGGTTTTCCCTAGAAATAATTTTCTACAAAGACTTGTCAGAAAACAAATATTATAAATGGGTTAGTTTTTCTTACAGGGCTGGTCTGGTGCAATTTCACTGTTGATACTGGTTTTAGTCTCTTTTGGGGACACAGCATTTTTTTCTACTGAAGGATTAATTTGGAAAAGGTGAAGTTGTTTGCCAGACACATTTTAAAAGTTCACATGTGATTTTTTTTTTCATGAATTCCATGAAAGATGCATATTTTTACAAGATGGATCCATTATATAAATTGAATAGTGGGAGGTCATTTTGCAAAGTGGCACTATATTTGAGCCACTAAAATGTTTCCTATCTGGGAGTACTTGAGAAGTAACATTAAAGCTGTTTTCTCATTTTTAGTCCCTTGTATTATTTAGCACTTTTAACAAAAAAAGAATATATTCACTTACAGTATTTCATTTCAACTTTGTAACAATCTGAAAATGTAGATAGTGTTTTCAATTTTAGGTGAATAAACTGTTTTGAGAAGTGAAATTACTTCACTTAAATAGTTTAAAAGAAGCTTAAAATAGTTCATTTCATTAAATGAATTTGTAAGGGGAAGAATACTGGACTATAGATATACATTTAGGAGTGAGTAGGATATAGGAGACATAAAAGCTGGAGACGAAGAAGGAGCCCCAAAAGTACACCCAGCAGAACTCCAAACTGTAGAGTGTGAGAGGGTAAGGAGAGTCCGGCTGAGGATTCTGTGAGCTGTAAGGACACTCAGCGAGATCGGAGTTGAAGCAACATGGGGTGACCTCATCAGGGCTAAATGAAGGCACTGTTATTAGAAGGAAACTATGATCGACTGAGTCAAATGTGGCTAGTAAGGCAATTAAGATGAGTGGAAAAAAAGCAACCAGAGTATTTGGTGACAATGGAGATAACTGCCAAATTTGTCAACTATTGTTTCAGTGGACTAGCAAAGGTGAAAGCCTGATTGTATTCAAGAGACAATAATCGAAGTAGAACAGAGACAATAAAAATGTTTTAAATATTTTTTGCTACAAAGGGAGCACAGACACTGGATGCTAGCTGAAGGAGAATATGGAAGTCACAGGAGGGCTCTTGTTTTGTTTTGAGATGGGAGGTATTTCAGAATGTTTGTCTGATGGGAATGATCCCAGACAGAGGAAAGTGTTTAGGAATAAGTATAGAAAGAGGAAGGGTAGGATGCAGGAAGGTGTGGAAATAAAGTAGAGTATCATAGTTACTCAACTATTGGAGTTCCCCTGGTTACCTGGGCTTGACTTTGACAGAGGACAGATGACAGAAGTGATGGCATATGGAAAGTGTAATGTGGTCAGCAAAGACAATAGGTTCTTGTAGGCTACATTTGAACTTTTAAATAGATCACAATCATATTCTGGAATGACACTGTACCATAGACAAGCATGAGGGAGCAGCTCTACCTTATATAGTAAATCATTTATATCTGTAATACTCTTCCTCTGGACCTCCTCTGGGTGATACTGGAGCTCAGAAGCCATTATGTGTAAGGCATTGTTCTCTGTCTACACCAGATCATCATCTGAAAAATCTAGCTACTTCAAAAGTGAAGTGAAACACTTTGACCAGAGGGTTTCCCAAAATTCTTATTGTCTCTTTTGGGGATATTTTTCTGGTTATTCTCATTGCCTGGCACACAGGAGACAGATAAATGAAAGGCCTGAAGAATGTGGCCTTTTTTGATTTATGTGAGTCTCCAGTATACTTTTCGTTTCAGCTCCTGCAGTGTACTGAGGTCTGAGTACTTCATCATAGGCACCTGTTCTGTCTTGAATTAATGCCCCAAGCCCTAAAAATGACCTTGATGGCAAGAGGGTCTTTGTCTAGATGTATAACTTCACATACATTGGGGCCCACTTAAGATGTAATTTTGAAAACAAGATTATTGGGGGTGTGATTGTGGGTCAGTGGGATGGTGGTGTGGGAGGCAGTGTGTCATATCATACTGGTGGATTTGGTTAGTTTTGCCCACCATTTGTCAAGCAGGGGAGAAATGGGGGAAGGAAGAGAAAAACAAGGTATTGAAATAATATAAATCTTCAGTCACTAATAAGGAAAGATCCGTTCCCTACCCTCCTCCTTGAATGAAGCATTTTTCTGATAGCAGTTGGTGATTGGGAAAATCAAAATAGATAAATATGGAATAAGCTATTGATACTATCCTGTATCAATCATACTATTCAGATGAATTATTACAAAATGAAGATTGTTATGCCTTGGGGCTTCCTCTCCAGACCTCCTGATACTTTGTTGAGCCTCAGAAGTCTGCATGGCCTCAGGGTTCTGAAACCTACGTTCCACTCACACTGAGGTGGAGAAAGAGCTGCAGCAGCCAGTCAAGGACGGCTTAGCAAGGGGCTGTGCGAATGTTCACTCTCAGAAAACCATTATCCCTAATTGTGAAGCAGATGGGTTTGTTCAGTTTAGCTCCCTAGGTCAAAAGTGTGAGAATTCCTCCCCAGCATCTTGCTAATTTCCACACAGACTCAGAACAAAAGGTCATGACAAGGTGAAGCATTTCCTCTGCTCGGCCTGTTATAGAAAGATCTGTAAGGAAGAGGCTGATTTCCTTCTTCCATCAAGACCAAAGGTTCTACCTGACTCGAATATAACTGGTGGCAGAATCTCACTTAAGTAAATTTGAATAGCTGTTAAGAACTCTGATGCAATATGCTCTCTAGCACTCCAGTAATATTTATTATGATGGACCTTCACTAGGCAAATGCCTTTGCATTT
This sequence comes from Smutsia gigantea, assembly GCA_032199065.1. Lineage (NCBI taxonomy): Eukaryota > Metazoa > Chordata > Mammalia > Pholidota > Manidae > Smutsia > Smutsia gigantea. The sequence goes on from JAVSCE010005247.1 coordinate 108,338, forward strand.
AGGCTTGAACTCCTTTCCCCATTACAAGCACAAATACACACACAAACACCATCATGCCCTCCAGACAACACCCCTGAGATTCCTTCCCATTGTTCCCACATATCTGGAGTTCAATTTAGTAACCATCCTGCCAAGTCTTCCTACCTCTGATATCTCCTAAGATCCCTTTTATCCCTCTATACAGAGTTTTAGCCTCAATTTCTCTTACTATGGACTTTAATGAACCAGTAGTAAAGATCCCAAACTATTAGCAATGAAAACTGTTTCCTTTTCCTTGACAGGAAGGAGGCCAATCTTCAAATGTTCAAATATTTTCTAGAAGTTAGGTAAAATAATTTATATTATTCAAAGAGAAGTCACATAGGGACTGATGATGAAATGTATCTCTTCTTCCTCTTAGAATCAGTTTAGTCATTCTAAGGCAAAACAGAAACAAAACACAAAAAATTAAGTTCCATTTATTCAATCAGGCTGAATGTTTATACCTTGATCTATTTTCTATTTTTTAAAATTAATTTTCATTGGAATAATATTGATATACAATATTATATTGGTTTCAGATGTATATCATAGTGTCATAGTGATTATTATATACATTACTAGATGCTTGCCATGGTAAGTGTAGTTCCCCCTGTTACCATACCAATATATTAAATATATTCTGTATGCTGTACTTTCATTTCTATGACTAACTTGTTTTACAATTTGTGCTTTGTACCTTCACCTATTTCACTCATCTCTCCACCCCTTTCCCTGTGATAACCAAGAGTCTCTTGTCCATTTTTATGGGTCTATTTTGTTTTTATTTGCTTGTTTGTTTTGTTTTTTAGAGTGCACCTGTAAGTACAATCATATGGTATTTGTCTTTCTCTGCCTTGCTTATTTCATTTAATATTATATACTCTAGATCCACCCATGTTGTCACAAATGGCAAGAGTTACTTCCTTTTTTATGGCTGAATAATATTTCATTGTGTATATGTATATCTTCTTTATTCATTCATCTGTTGATGGACATTTGTGTTGCTTCCACATCTTGACTATTGTAAACAATTCTGTAATGAACAAAGGTATGCATATAGCTTTTTCAATTAATGATTTAGTTTTCTTTGGGTAAATTTCTAGAAGTGGAATTGCTGGTTTATATGGCATTTCTATTTTTGGTTTTTTGAGGAACCTCCAAATTGTTTTCTACAGTGGCTGCACCAATTTACATTCTCACTAACAGTGTAGGAGTGTTCCCATTTCTCCACATCTTTACCAACACTTGCTGTTTTTTTGTCTTATTGACACTAGCCATTCTGACTGGTGTGAGGTGATACTTTATTGTGCTTTTGATTTGCATTTCCCTTATGATTAGTGAGGTTGATCATCTTTTCATGTGTCTGCTGACCATCTTAATGTCTTCTCTGAAAAAATGTCTTTTCAGGTCCTCTGCCCACCTTTTAATTGGATTTTTTTTGGCATTGAGTTTTATGAGTTCCTTATTTATTTTGAGTATTAGCCCCTTATCAGATATATCATCTGCAAATATATTCTCCCACTCATAGATTGCCTTTACATTTTCTTGACAGTTTCCTTTGCTGTGCAGAAGCTTTTTACTTTGAGTTAGTCACATTTGTTTATTTTTGCTTTTGTTCCCTTGCCCATGGAAATATATCTAGAAGGAAATTTCTAACATTGATGTTCATGAGATTCTCCCCTATGTTTTCTTCTAAAAGTTTCATGTCTTCCATTTAAGTCTTTAATCCATTTATAATTTACTTTCATGAATGATGTAAGACAATGGTCTATTTTCATTCTTGTACATGTAGTTGTCTAGTTTTCCCAATACAAGTTCTTGAAGAGGCTGTCTTTTCCCTATTGTATATTCATGGCTCCTTTATCATAAATTAATTGACCATATAGTTGTGGGTTTATTTCTGGGCTCTCTATTCTGTTCCATTGATCTATGGGTCCATTCTTGTGCCAGTACAATACTGTTTGATTATTGTAGCTTTATAGTATAACTTGCAGTCAGGGAATGTAATACCCTCAGCTTTGTTCTTCTTTTTCAAGATTGCTTTGGCTATTCAGGGATTTTTGTGGTTCCATATAAATTTTAAGGTTATTTGCTCTAGTTCATTGAAAAACACCACTGGTATTTTGGTAAGGATTGTATTGTATATGTAAATTACTTTGGGCAGGAAGACCATTTTGATAATATTAATTCCTCCTACTCATGAGCGTAGGATAGATTTATACTGATTTGTGTCTTCTTCAGTTTCTCTCATCACTGTCTAATAGTTTTCAGTGTACAGGTCTTTCATCTCCTTGGTTAGGTTTATTTGTAGGTATTTTATTCTTTGATGCAATTGTAAATGGGATTGTTTTCCTGATTTCTCTTTCTGCAAGTTTATCATTAGTATATGGGAATGCAATAGATTTATTAGTATTGATTTTGCATCCTGCAAATTTGCTGAATCCAGTTTTTAGTTCTAATAGTGTTTTGGAGGAGTCTTTAGGGTTTTCTAGGTATAATATCATGTCATCTGCAAATAGGGATGGATTAACTTCTTCATTGCCAATTTGAATGCCTTTTATCTCTTTATTTTATCTGATTGCCATGGCTAGTACCTCCAGTACTATGTTGAATAAGAGTGATGAGAGTGGACATCCTTGTCTTGTTCCTGATTTTGGAGGAAAAGCTTTCAACTTTTTGCCATTGAGCATGATGTTTGCTGTGGGTGTGTCATATATGGCATTTGAATGTTGAGGTATATTCCCTCTATACCAATTTGTTGAGAGTTTTTATCATGAATGGATGTTGAATCTTGTCAAATGCTTTTTCAGCTCTTATTGAGATGATCATATGGTTTTTATCCTTCCTTTTGTTAATGCAGTGTATCACATTGATTGAATTGAAGATATACCATCTTTGCATCCCTGGAATAAATGCCAATTGGTTGTTTTGATTGATCCTCTTGATGTATTTTTGAATTCAGTTTACTAATATTTTATTGAGGATTTTTAAATCTATGTTCATAAGGGATATTGGTCTGTAGTTATGTTTTTATGTAGTGTCTGGTTTTGGTGTTAGAGTATACTGGCCTCATTGAATGAGTTTGGAAGTCCTTTCTCCTCTTCTATTTTCTGGAATACTTTAAGAACAATAGGTATTAGCTTGTCTTTGGATGTTCTGTAGAATACATCTGTGAAGCTATCTGGCTCTGGATTTGTTTCTTGGAAATCATTTGATTACCAGTTCAATTTTTAAAAATAAAATCATTTTTTTATTTTCCTTATCACATCAGAGTGATTTTTTAATATTTTGCTATCATTAATATACAATTACATGAATAACATTATGGTTACTAGACTCCCCCTATTATCAAGTCCTCACCACATAACACACTACAGCCACTGTCCATCAGCATAGCAAGATGCTATAGAATCACTACTTGTCTTCTCTGGGTGACACTGCCTTCCCTGTGTCCCCACCTCTACATTATACATGCTAATTGTAATGCCCCTTATTCCTTTTCTCCCTCACTTCCCACCCATCCTCCCCAGTCCCTTTCCCTTTGGTAACTGTTAGTCCATTCTTGGGTTCTGTGAGTCTCCTGCTGCTTTGTTCCTTCAGTTTTTCCTTTATTCTTATACTCCACAGATGAGTGAAATAATTTGATACTTGTATTTTTCAGCCTGGCTTATTTCACTGAGCATAATACCCTCTAGCTCCATCCATGTTGTTGCAAATGGTAGGATTTGTTTTCTTCTTATGGCTGAATAATATTCCATTGTGTATATGTACCACATCTTCTCTTTCCATTCATCTACTGATGGACACTTAGGTTGCTTCCCTTTCTTGGCTATTGTAAATAGTGCTATAATAAACATAGGGGTGCATATGGTTTTTTCAAACTGGGCTCCTGAATTCTTAGGGTAAATTCCTAATAGTGGGATTCCTGGGTCAAATGGTATTTCTATTTTGAGTTTCTTGAGGAACCTCCATACTGCTTTCCACAATGGTTGAACTAGTTTATATTTTACCAGCAGTGTAGGATGTTTTCCCTTTCTTCACATCCTCCCAACATTTGTTGTTGTTTGTCTTTTGGATGATGGCCATCCTAACTGGTGTGAGGTGATATCTTATTGTGGTTTTAATTTACATTTCTCTTTTGATTATGGATGTGAAGCACCTTTTCATGTGCCTGTTCGTGACCTGAGTTTCTTCTTTGGGGAAGTGTCTGTTCAGCTCCTCTGCCCATTCTTTAATTGGCTCATTTGCTTTTTGTTTATTGAGGTGCATGAGCTCTTTATATAATTTGGATGTCAACTCCTTATTGGATATGTCATTTATGAATATATTCTCCTGTACTGTAGGATGTCTTTTTGTTCTACTGATGGTGTCCTTTGCTGTACAGAAGCTTTTTAGTTTGATATAACACTACTTCTTCATTTTTGCTTTTGTTTCCCTTGCCTGGGGAGATATGCTCATGAAAAAGTTGCTCATGTTTATGTCCAAGAGATTTTGCCTATGTTTTTTCTAAGAGTTTTATGGTTTCATGACTTACATTCAGGTCTCTGATCCATTTTGAGTTTACTTTTGTGTATGGGATTAGACAGTAATACAGTTTCATTCTCTTCCATATAGCTGTGCAGTTTTGCCAACACTAGCTGTTAAAGATGCTGTCATTTCCCCATTGTATATCCATGGCTCAATTATCATATATTAATTGACCATACATGCTTGGGTTTATATCTGGGCTCTGTAGTCTCTTGCATTGGTCTGTGGGTCTGTTCTTGTGCCAGTTCCTAAATTATCTTGATTACTGTGGGTTTGTAGTAGAGCTTGAAGTTGGGGAGCATAATCCTCCTGCTTTATTCTTTCTTCTCAGGATTGCTTTGGCTATTCGGGGTCTTTTGTAGTTCCATATGAATTTTAGAACTATTTGCTCTAGTTCATTGAAGAATGCTGTTGGTATTTTGATAGGGATTGCATTGAGTCTGTATATTGCTTTAGGCAAGATGGCCGTTTTGACAATATTAATTCTTCCTATCCATGAGCACAGGATGTGTTTCATTTATTGGTATCTTCTTTAATTTCTCTCATGAGTGTCTTGTAGTTTACAGAGTATTGGTCTTTCACTTCCTTGGTTAGGTTTATTCCTAGGTATTTTATTATTTTCGATGCAATAGTGAATGGAATTGTTCTCCTGTGTTCTCTTTCTGCAAGTTCATCATTAGTGTATAAGAATGCAACTGATTTCTGTGTAATAATTTTGTATTCTGGCACTTTGCTGAATTCAGTTATTAGATCTAGTCGTTTTGGAGTGAATTCTATAGGGTTTTTATATACAGCATCATGTCATCTGCAAATAGGGACAGTTTGACTTCTTCCTTACCAATCTGGATGCCTTTTATTTCTTTGCGTTGTCTGATTGCCATGGCTAGGACCTCCAGTACTATGTTGAATAAAAGTGGGGAGAGTGGGCTTTCTTGTCTTGTTCCTGATCTTAAAGGAAAAGCTTTTAGTTTCTCATAGTTAAGTATAATGTTGGCTGTGGGTTTGTCATATGTGGCCTTTAAGATGTTGAGGTACTTGCCCTCTATACCCATTTTGTTGAGAGTTTTATCATGAATGGATGTTGAATTTTGTCGAATACTTTTTCAGCGTCTGTGGAGATGATCATGTGGTGTTTGTCCTTTTTGTTGATGTAGTTGATGATGATGGATTTTCAAATGTTGTACCATCCTTGCATCCCTGGGATGAATGCCACTTCATCAGGATGGATGATCTTTTTGATGTATTTTTGAAATCAGTTTGCTAATATTTTGTTGAATATTTTTGCATCTGTGTTCATCAGGGGTATTGGTCTGTAGTTTTCTTTTTTTTGTGGTGTCTTTGCCTGGTTTTGGTATTAGAGTGATGCTGGCTTCAAAGAATGAGTTTGGAAGTATTCCCTCCTCTTCTATTTTTTGGAAAATTTTAAAGTGAATGGGAATTATGTCTTCTCTATATGTCTGATAAAATTCAGTGGTGAATCTATCTGGTCCGGGGTTTTGTGCTTGGGTCTTTTTTTGATTACTGATTCAATTTCATTGCTGGTAATTGTTCTGTTTAGATTTTCTCTTTCTCCCTGGCTCAGTCTTGGAAGGTTTATTTTTCTAGAAAGCTGTCCATTTCCTCTAAGTTATCCACTTTGTTAGCATATAGATTTTCATAGTATTCTCTAATAATTCTTTGTATTTCTGTGGTGTCCATCGTGATTTTTCCTTTCTCAGTTATGATTCTGTTTATGTGTGTACACTCTCTTTTTCCTTAATAAGTCTGGCTGGGAGTTTATCTGTTTTGTTTATTTTCTCAAAGAATCAGCTCCTGCTTTCATTGATCCTTTGTGTTGTTTTATTCTTCTCAATTTTATTTATTTATGCTCTAATCTTTATTATGGCCCTCCTTCTGGTGACTTTGGGCCTCATTTGTTCTTCTTTTCTTGTTTCGTTAATTGTGAGTTTAGACTTTCCATATGGGATTGTTCTTCTTTCCTGAGGTAGGCCTGTTTTGCATTATACTTCCCTCTTAGCATGGCCTTCCCACATATTTTGTGGTGTTGAATTATTGTTCTCATTTGTCTCCATGTACTGCTTGATCTCTGTTTTTATTTGGTCATTGATCCATTGATTATTTAGGAGCATGTTATTAAGCCTCCATGTGTTTGTGGGCTTTTTCATTTTCTCTGAGTAATTTATTTCTGGTTCATACCTTTGTGATCTGAGAAGATGGTTGGCACAATTTCAATCTTTTTGAATTTACTGAGGCTCTTTTTGTGGCCTAGTATATGATCTATTCTTGAAAATGTTCCATGTGCACTTGAGAAGAATGTGTATACTGTTGCTTTTTGGATGAGGTGTTCTGGTCATGTCTATTAGGTCCATTTGTTCTATGTTCTTATACTTTGTTCAGTGCCTCTGTCTCTTTACTTATTTTCTGTCTGGTTGATCTGTCTTTTGGAGTGAGTGGTGTGTTGAATACTTCTAAAATGAATGCATTGCATTCTATTTCCCCCTTTAATTCTGTTAATATTTTTTTCACATATGTAGGTGATCCTGTGTTGGGTGCATAGATATTAATAATGGTTATATCCTCTTGTTGGACTGACCCATTTATCATCATGTAATGTCCTTTGCTCTTGTGACTTTCTATGTTTTGAAGTCTATTTTTGTCTGATACAAGTACTACAACTCCTGCTTTTTTCTCCCTATTAGTTGCATGAAATATCTTTTTCCATCCCTTTACTTTCAGTCTGTGTATGTCTGCGTTTAGCATATAGATGGGTCTTATTTTTTTATCCATTCAGTGACTCTACATCAGACCATTTGCATTTAGGATGATTATCGATAGGTATGTACTTATTTCCATTGCAGGCTTTAGATTCGTGGTTACCAAAGGTTCAAGGGTAATTCCCTTACTATCTAACAGTCTAATTTAACTCACTTCATATGCTATTACAAACAGAACCTAAAGGTTCTTTTTCTTCCTCCTTCTTTTTCCTCCTCCATTCTTTATATGTTATGTATCATATTCTGTACTCTGTCTATTCCTTGACTGACTTTTGAGGTAGTTGATTTGATTTTGCTTCTGCTTAGTAATTCATTATTCTACTTTGCTGTGGTTTTTTATTTCCCCTGGTGACATCTATTTAGGCTTAGGAATACTGCCATCTATAGCAGTCCCTCCAAAATGCACTGTAGAGGTTGTTTGTGGGACATAAATTCTCTCAGCTTTTGGTTATATGAAAGTTGTTTAATCCCTCCTTCAAATTTAAATGATAACCTTGCCAGGTAGAGTAATCTTGGTTTGAGACCCTTCTGCTTCACTGCATTAAATATATCATTCCACTCCCTCTGGCCTGTAAGGTTTCTGTTGGGAAATCTGATTATAGCCTGATGGGTTTTCCTTTGTATGTGTTCTTTTTTCTCTCTTTAGCTGCTTCTAAAAGTCGGTCTTTATCCTTGATCATTGCCGTTTTAATTATTATATGTCTTGCTGTTGTCTTTCTTGGGTCCCTTGTGTTGGGAGAGCTGTGCACCTGCATGTCCTGAGAGAGTATCTCCTTCCCCAGATTGGGAAAGTTTTCAGCAATTACCTCCTCAGTAATACTTTCTATCCCTTTTTCTCTCTCTTCTTCTTCTGGTACCCCTATAATGTGGATATTGTTCTGTTTGGATTAGTCACACAGTTCTCTCAATATTCTTTCATTCTTAGAGGTCCTTTTTTCTGTCTGTGCCTCGGCTTCTTTGTATTCCTTTTCTCTAATTTCTATTCCAATTACCGTCTCTTCTACTACATCTAATCTGCTTTTTAATCCCTCCATTGTATGTTTCATTTCAGATATGGAATTTCTTAATGATTGAATATCTGTCTTAAATTCGTCCCTGAGTTCTTGAATACTTTTCTGTACCTCCATGAGGTTGTTTATGATTTTTATTTTAAACTCTCTTTCAGGAAGATTGGTGAGTTCAGTTTCAGTTGGCCCTTTTTCTGGGGTTTGTGAAATTTTGGTCTGAACCAGGTTCCTTTGACGGTTCATAATTCTGTGTGGTGCCCTCTAGTGCCTAGAAGCTCTAGTCTCTGGAGCTTCTCAGCCCCTAGAGTGAGGTTGGGGGTCATAGGGGAGTGGCGCTGGTGCCTGTCAGGAGGAAAGAGCTGTTTCCGGAATCCCACTGCTGTTCCTGTCTCCAGTATCATAACCAGTGGGCGGAGCACACAGGTGTAAGTCTCTGTGCTTGGTGTCTGTAGCTGTTGTAGGCGGGGCCTCCCTCTGGCTGGCCAGATGCCAGCTCAGTGACTGCGGTTTGTGAGCAGGTGCTGGCAGGCCAGGAGAAAGACTCAGCAGCCTGTGTGTATGTAACAGTGGGGGGCCTCGGAGCTGAGTATGTAGCCAGGGGGATGAAGTGCCTGAAGCTCCTCAAATTTCCCAACCCGCTGGGCCATGTGTGCCCAGACAACCTTGTCCCCCTATCCCTTCTTCCACTTAGCAAGCTCTGAGCAAACCCCGCCCCTTCAGCAGCCCTCTCCCTGCTAGGAAACCCGTCAGATCACCCGCCTCTCCTTTGTCCCCAAGCGGCCTGCTGGGGATCCCCATCGTCCACAAACAGCCGGGATCTCAGTCTCTCAGGCAGTCTGTCTGTCCCAGCTCCTCAATCCCAGCAACCTCCAAAGCACCACACAATGTAGGTCTGTGCTCCAAAGCAGACCTCCAGGGCTGGGTGTTCAGCAGTCTTGGGCTTCCAAACCCTCCCCGCTCCATTTCTCTTCCTCTTGCCGGTGAGCTGGGGTGGGGGAAGGGCTTGCATTCTCCTGGATCAAGGCTTTTGTACATTACCCTGTTTCGTGAGGTCTGCTCTGTTTGTGAGGTCTGTATGCAGTCTGCTGCAGCCTTCTTTCCTGTTGCTATTTTAGGACTATTTGTATTAACTATATTTTCACACTACATGTGGTTTTGGGAGGAATTCTCTGGTCTCACCTGTCATGCCACCATCTTGAATCCAAGTCCTACCAGTTCAAGTTTGTTACTGGTGATTAGTCTGTTCAGATTCCTGTTTTTTTCCTGGATTAGTCTTGGGAGATTATATGTTTCTAGGAATTTACCCATTTCTTTTAGGTAGTTCACTTTATTGGCATACAATTTTTCATAATTCTTTGAATTTCTGTGGTATCATTTTTAATTTCCTTTTTCATTTCTCATTCTGTTTGTGTCATCTCCCTTTTTGTCTTGATAAGTCTGGCTAAGGGTTCTAGTTCCTTTAGTTGTAGGGTTGTATTGTTCATTTGATAGTCTTTTTGTTTCTTGAGGTAAGACTGTATTGTTATAAATTTCCCTCTTAAAACTGTTTTGCTGCATTGCATATATTTAGAACCATCATGCTTCTGTTTCCTTTGTCTCCATGTATTATTTTCCTCTTTGATGTTTTCCTTGATCCATTGATTATTTAGAATATTGTTTAGCCTCTATGTGTTTGTTTTCTTTCATTTTTTAAATAATTGATTTCCAGTTTCATTCCACTGCAGTCTGAGAAGATGCCTGATACAATCTTAAATTTGTTGAGACTAGTTTTGTGTCCTATTTTGGAGAACATTCCATGTGCACCTGAGAGAAATGTGTATTCTTTTGCTTTTGGGTAGAATGTTCTGCATATATCTATGAAGTCCATCTGGTCTAATGTTTCATTCACTGCCTTTGTTTCCTTTTGTATTTTCTGTCTGGATGATTTATCCATTGATATAATTGGGATGTTAAAGTTCCCTACTATCATTCTCCCTTTAGGTCTGTAAGTATTTGGTTTATACATTTAGGTGCCACTATGTTGGGTCCATAGGTGCTTATGATTGTTATATCCTGTTGTTGAACTGACCCTTTACCATTATGTAATGTCCTTCTTTGTATCTTGTTACTTTCTTTGTTTTGAAGTCTATTTTGTCTATTTATATTGACATAAATATTGTAACTCCTGCTTTTTTCCCCCCTATCTGCATGGTATTTCTTTTCCTATCCCTTCAATTTTAGTCTGTGTGTTTCTTTAAGTCTGAAGTGAGTCTCTTGCAGGCAGTGAATAGATGGGTCTTGTTTTTTTACCCATTCAATTACCCTATGTCTTTGGATTGGAGCATTTAGGCCATTTACATTTAAAGTAATTATTGATATATATGTACTTATTGCCATTTTGTTAAATATTTTCTGGTTGTTTTTGTTCTTCTTTTATCCTTTTTCCTGTCTTGATCTCTTGTCTTGTGTTTTATCACTCTCTTTAGTGTTATGGTGCATTCTTTTCTCTTTCTTTTTTGTGTATATATTATAAGTTTTTGGTTTGTGGTAATCATGGGGTCCTTAAATGACATCCTATGAGTATAACAATCTATAATAAGCTAATAGTTAAATTTGAACACATTCTAACAAAACTAAATTTCCTACTTCCCCTCTTGCTTCTATTTAGGGTCCTTTCTTTTCCTCATATAGAAGTCCCTTTAATATTTCTTGTAAGGCTACATTAGAGATGAACTCTTTTAACTTATGTTTATCTGTGAAACTCTTTATCTCTCTCCTTCAATTCTGAATGATAACCTTGCTGGATAGACTAATTGTAGGATTTTCCATTCAGCACTTTGAATATATCATGCCAGTACCTTCTGGCCTATAGAGTTTCTGCAGAAAAATCAGCTGATAACCTCATAGGGCTTTCCTTACATCATTTGTTGCTTTTTTCTTGCTGCTTTTAGAATTCTCTCTTTGTCTTTGACCTTTGGCATTTTAATCATGATGTGTCTTGTTATGGACCTACTTGGGCTGATCTTGTTTGGAGCTCTCTGTGCTTCTTGGACCTGATAGACTGTTTCCTTCCCCAGGTTAGGGAAGATTTTAGCTATTATCTTTTCAAATAAGTTTTCTACTCTTTTCTGTCTCTCTTGTCCTTCTGGTATTCCTATAGTGCAGATGTTAGGATGTTTGATGTTGCCTAGAGCTCTCTTACCCTAATCTCATTTCTTTTATTTTTTCCTTCTTTCTTCTGTTCAGCTTGAGTACTTTCCACTACTCTTTCTTCCAAGTTACTGATCTGCTCTTCTACATCCTATAGTCTGCTGTTCCTTCCATCCAGTGTAGTTTTTATTTCAGCTATTGAATTCTTCGTCTCTGATTGGTTCTTTTATAGACTTTGCATCTCTGTTGAAATCCAAGTTGAGTTCTGCTATTGTTTTCTCAAGTCCTGTGAGTATCTTTATAATCATTGCTTTAAACTCTTTATCATTAACTCTGTTTCATTTAGTTTTTTTTTTCTTGTTCTATTGTTTGGAGTGTATTCCTCTGTCTCATTTTTTTATGACTCTCTGTGCTTGGTTCTATGAATTAGCTGAAAGGGCTTGTTCTCCCAGTCTTGAAGGATTGGCCGAGTGTAGAAGAAGTCTTGTGTAGACTGTGTGTCTCACGGTTTTGGCATGCTAGAGGCCGAGTAAATGTGAGCTGGGCTTTTTGTGGTGCTGGGCTCCCAGGGCATCCATGTAGGAGTGCAACCTTGGGGTCCCATTGCAGGGGATCCTGGGTGGCTACCTGTGGGTCCTGTGCTGGTGTGGGGAAGGGTGGTGGGTCAACAGCAGGTCAGGGGTGCACTCTAGGTAACTCCTGATTGGTGCCAGCCGAGTCTCATGTGCCTCCTCAAGTATTTTCCCCTGCATGCTTAGGCCTTATCTGGGGAATTCCTGTATTAGGCACCCACCAGGTCCTACTGGTGATGTGGTCAGGCTTTGTGCATATTCTCCCTCAGCCCCCGTGCTCTGGGCTGCTCCAGGGAATTCCTCTATCAGCACTCACTGGTCCCAATGGGGACTCGGATCAGACACTGTGTGCACCTGTTCCCCCTAGCCTCTGTGCACACTGCCCTGGGGGATTCTGATGATGGCATCCACCTAGTCCAGTTGGTGGCCAGGGCTCAGGCCTACTTCCATGTTGTCCCATAGTGCTCTGGGGAGTTTTCTTGGTGGTACCAGCATGCAGTTTCAGGCACCCTGCCTATGAATGTGTGGCTAGAGCACAAACAATGCCACTGGCCAACTCTTCTGATCCAGGATTGCCTCCAATGGCTTCCTTGCCAAACAGGGGATAGTTAGTTCTGGAATTTAGGTTCTTTCACTTGCGATCTAGCTGCACTTTAAACTGCAAGGCTTTTCCCCTGCTCTCTCAGTAACATTTCCTCCTTCCTTTCTGCCTGGTACTGTGCAGGGGGTGGAGTTACTGTGGTTACCATGTGTCTGTCTCTCCTGCCATTTGCAGTTTTTTTGATGATCTTTCTGTCTTTTGTATAGAAGATGTTCACTTCGGTCTCCGCTTTTCTTCAGGGTGAAATGCTCTGGGTGTAGATGTAGATTCAGTGTGTAGATGGGAAAAGGTAGATTCAGACTCTTTCTACTCCACCATCTTCCCAGAACTCCAAAAGTGTATTTTTACCTTGCTCTATTTTCATGTGACCCATCTGGAACAGGAGATTCTAGATGCTGTGCTGGGTGACTGATGGTACTGCTCCAGCCAGATGCACCTTCATGCACCCACGTAGTTTAGGATCATCTGGAAAAACATTATCTAGGCACTTAGGCCTAATAAAAAAGAAGAGGACGAAGGGGAAGGAGACAGACAAGAAAGGGTGGAGGATAAGAGGCAGGAAAGAGGAGGAGGCAGAGAGGGAAAGGGAACAAAACACAAGCGCTTGTACTCCAAGGAGCCTGTGGTAAGGGATCATAAGGAGAACTTACTGTATACGTGTTGAGACTATATTTTTGTCTTTTTTTCTTTGCTCAGGTTTTTTTCTTTACAATAATGATGAGGGCTTCTATGGGGGAAGGTCTGGCAAACCCCTAATGAAAGGTACTGACAGAGGCTAAATGCGTAGGTCAGAGTGTAACGTTGTTCAGGAGGAACAAGACTGCTTAATGCAGATTGGTTTGGTAGTAATTCTAGGCTTCCCCATCTGACAACATTTTAGGCTGGATGGCCAATTAGCCTGTGATTTCATGTAGCTGGATGTCACATCTGGGTAGGCTTGGCGAGGGAGAGAAGGGACAGATTATATTTACAGCAGAAACCAGGTGCACAAAAGAGGAACATTCTTTTTGTTTTGTTTTTGTTTAGGAGGAGGATAGAGCATGGGTCTGAAACCAAAAGGGTGGGATATTAAGAAATAGAGCTAGAGACATTAGAGAGTAAGGGTCAATAGTCTCAGTGACAGAACGAAGGTGGTTAAGAAAGGAGGAAGAATAAAATATCTCAGTGATGCCTATGAAGGGTGGATAATCATAGTAAAAATGGTGCAGGTCACATAACAAATGCCTAATATATTCAGGTTGTATGCTTTATTGTGACCTTTACAAAAACTGAGTGAGGAAGATGTTGTCCTTATTGTATAGAGAAAAGCAAGGCTGGGGAAAGTTAATTTGTCCAAGTTTAAACAGCTCATGATATTGCTGGGCCTCTCGTGGTCGTGCAATTCTAAACCCGTGATCTTCACAGCTAGCTGCTTTCAACTGTGGAAGCCAGGAAAACAGTGATACCATGAACAGAAATGGGAAGATGCATGCCTGTGGAGCCTGGGGAGGGTGGGAGGATGAGGAGAGGCAGAGATTGACTGTTTTGTTGCTGTGGGGACGCATGTACTTTGTACAGATCATTACTGCCTTCATATTATGAGCAAGAGGACTTGGACTATGGATTTGCAAGTTCTTTTTATTCCTGCAACCTAGCCAGTGATCCTTTCAAGACAGCTTAAACATCAAATTTACAACTTCTCCAACTAGAACCATCTCTTCTTTCCTATTTCTCTGAACATGAATTAGTGGCCTGCACAGCTGACATCTGTAGAAAATCACTATGAAAAAATGTCTCTTCCTCAGTGTGATTTGGTGGTCTTTCTTACTTTTCTTAACACATTGGGGAAATATGTTTTTCCACATGGCATATTTTTACTTTTCTCTTTGATGTTTATTCTTATAGTAGATTGTTTAGCTCTACACCTAACCCATTGTTCTTCTTTTCCTTCATTTTTTCTTCCAAATAAACAATATTGCTTTTCTGAAGTAGTATTTTAAAATCCAAAACTGACCACTCATGTGCCTCAGGGTGTCTTTTAAAAATACACTTCTTTTGAGATATTTTTCAGTGGATGCTTATTTGGTCATCCAGTTCTTTATTTATCTTCTGACTCTGCCACTAAAATGAACAGGGAGATGTGTTGATCATAGTCATATGTTTAAGTGATTTAAGAAAAAAATAAAATGAAACAAAAAATAACACAGAAACATCTGGAAAAGTTGGAGTGGCGATTAGGATAATAGCCTGGGTAAACTACAGTGAGATAAAGGCCTACATTTTTCTTAGTTAAATTTCTGTGACATCTCATAGAATGAAAAACAAAAGATTTCTTTTGAACTTTTGCTTTGAAATAGAGCAGAACCAGCTAACTGAAAATAATGCCAAACATAGGTTTGAAATCATTCATTTAGTTCCATATAAACATTATATTTTTCAGTACAACAATTATTGTTTTGTCATTTTAAGAGCATAGTGAATCTGTTAAGTGACCACATTTCTATTTTGCACAACCATGATCATTCCCTCATTCCCCCAAAGGACTACACATTGCTCCTAGGAGCACTTTTATGCTTTCTGTCATTTGTGCCATGTGCCATACTTATTCAATGTTCAGTGCTTTCTGAGAACAGTGAACATTTTATCCAGTTCACTATTGTTTACCTACCATTGGCTAGAATGTCTGAAATGTGAGTAGGTACTCAGATATGTAGAGAAGGATTTAATGAATGTGAGACATCATTTGAGAAGATTCTATAGCTATAAGCCCAGTGGCTCTGAGTGGAGATAAATATAAGATAAAAATCCCTAAGGCACTCAAATTGTGGCTTGAAATATACTGTTATGCTTCTTACAGAAGTTTACAGCTTAATAGGAAATGAAGTTTTCACTCTGAATTACCTTGTGTTTGATACAAAGCTTTACTATTCTAAAATACTTATTTTAAAAATCTGATTCATTATCAGTATTTTATAAGAATTTCATAATAAAGATAGTTTATGGAATTTAGTTTACAATTTCTAATTTCAAGTATTTCTACCTTTAATAATCACATTCTATTGTTTTATGATTTTCATGCAGCATTTCTGGAAGTTGCTCTTTCATTTATGGAAATTTTACTGTGTGTTCCTCTGGTTCTTTCTATACACAAAAATATTATTTAGGAAAAATAAAATTTTACCTAAATATTCATGTGATTAATCCATGATAGGGTTATTATAATTCATTTTATTTCTTATTTAATAAATATAAACTAGTATGCTTAATAAACACAACTTAGGATATAATCAAGATACCATGTAATGAATTGTTTCTGCCTTCTACTATCCCTGTAACTTTTTCCAGTGCACTAATCTTCCTCTCCTCTGAATAAAAACTCCATTAAATCTATAAGTTTTCTACCGAAACCTTTGTACCTGTAAATTGAATATAATCTCAACTCAAAAATTAAAATGTTTGATACCTGTAATTAAACTCTGAATTTGCGTGGATTAAATTTTTTCTGTCCACCATTACCTCACTTCTACCTGCAGGGGTCTGTTTCAGACTGGAAATTGCCAGGAAAAAGGGGAGTAGGATGCACCAGGAGATTTGGCTTCTCCTTCTCCTTTTGGTGTACAGTTGTTGTTCTGACCTCAAGAAGAAGGAAGATTTTGTTAGGAGCTGGGACAAAATTCAGCCTTCGTTTGGTGTGGTCTGGTACTAAACTCTGTCCTGCCCTGTGGCCTGGGCGATGGGGACTCGGGCTCTTCCCAGGTTTGTTCCTGGTCCCTCTCCTTCTGGTGAGGGGCTCTCTCTATTGAGACAGGTCCCTTAGGTGGCTTCTTTAGCCCCTGAGAATCTGCTGCTATAACTCTGGCCTCTTTCTCCATAGGTCTCCGGTCCCTCCAAGCAGCCCTTTGGGGAGGACCCGTGATGGCTCCTTCCCTGCTCTCTCCCTCGTGTGGCACTCACTGGGCTGCAGGAAGTGTAAACTGATCTTCCCCCAATGGCCCTCTCCTGACTTCATCCTCTAAGCAAAGACAGAGCCCATGTCTCTTAGGCAGGAGCCGGATCCCATTCATGGTTTAGATTTCTCGGGCTTGAACCATACACTAAGGCCTCCAAACCCAACAATCTCAGTGAACAGTTTCAATTTTCCTAGTTTAGGGGGGTTGAAGCCTCTGTTCCTTCTTACTATGCTAAGACTTAGAGCTAGGATTTCATAAGACTATCACAATAAATTAGC
The DNA here is from genome assembly GCA_032199065.1 of Smutsia gigantea. Taxonomy (NCBI): domain Eukaryota; kingdom Metazoa; phylum Chordata; class Mammalia; order Pholidota; family Manidae; genus Smutsia; species Smutsia gigantea. Next base: position 125,176 of record JAVSCE010005247.1, read on the forward strand.
CCTCTCTTCTCTCCTCCTTGACCTCCTTGATTAATATCTTTGATTTGGATCAGGGGCCCAAAGACCATGGAACAGGTTCTCTTGCATTCCAATTCTAAATTCCCTTTGGGTTGGAAGAATAGGGGGTCTGACCCCCACTCATTGAAGCCTCAGTTGAAACTGAGGCAGAACTAAGTACATTCTAATATCTTGTTACACAAATAATTGAAAGAATGAGGAATGAGAAACAACTAGGTTGAACCATGTAAAATTGCTGATATTTCACCATTTTGATCTACATAAATAGCAATCTCACTAATCTTACATTATGCTAATTTAAATACACAGTTGTATAATTTACTAAAGCGCAAGGGTTCACCATTTCTTATCTGAAATTTTTGGCTCATGCACATTTCAGAATTAGGATTTTAGATTTTTGAGTTATATTTTTTAAGGTAACGCATTGCATATTTTATATATTCAGTATCTCCCGAGTGAGTAGAATTACAAAGCTCTCTCTGATTTACATACGGGGAATGTGTTTGGTTGTGGAAAAACCTAATTTTCTTATAATGGCAACTGTGGTTTCTGGCTTAGAGTTCACACTTCCTAGAGAACTTTTAGTCCCCTAGGGAGAAGTTTAGGTAATACGTAAGCTGTAGATAGAGGATACACCATATTCTGCCTAAGGTGTCTTTACAGCTGAACAATGCGATCACATCATCAAAATACCTCCATCATAAATTAATTCCATTTCACACTGCCTTAACAATTGACTCCACCCTAAAATTTGTGAACATTCTAATTCATAAAATCATTATAACAAATAAATTGAATGTGTTAAATTTTAGAGACTTCATATTAAAAATAAAACAAGTAGGGGGTGTTTCATAGATCTCAATTTGTTCTTCATTTGTTTGCTATTAGGAATTTTATTACTGTATTAAAGTCAAAATTATTTGAATATTCTCCCTGCTAGGCCTAGACTTTCCTATGGTTTCTTCTTTTCTTGTACTCGCTTATACTTTCTCAAATCTTGGTGTGTAGAAGTTTTACTCTATAAGAATATGCACAGAAAATATGTATATTGTTGTCATGGATGATGAAAACTTTTCTAGGGAAAGTTTTACGTATGTGTGGTTTTCACTTAAGGCTTTGATTTTTAGAACATTATTCCTGCTCCTACCCAGGAGATGGCATCATAGTTGACAGGACCCCTAAGTGCAATGCGATCAAAGATTGATTAGTGTGGACTTGAATGGCAGTTCCTCTTTGTTAAGTGTGTGTAAGCAGCTGCTGCTCACAGACTCTGAACTTCTCTTTTTTGGATGTGCTCTAAGCAGGAATATACATTTGGTTGTATCTCATGACACTTAGCACTGTAGGACCTCATTTATACTGCTTTTTTGTCTACACTTTCTGTAAATGGAAACTGTATAAACTTTAGGACCTGCTTAATATGCGAACAGGTATGATATGGACAGAGTACTGTCATCAGGCAATGAGGAAGCCACTTCCGTGCATTTGCCACTGTGAGCATTGTCCTCTTAGGCAAATTGCTTCCAGTCTCTGTGCCTTTATTCTTGAAAATGAAGTTAACTGAAAGCAGTAGAAATGATATATTTGTATGGGGCTTTGCTTATAAGAAGTACATTTATTAAACCTTATTTGAGTTTCATAATACTCTTATCAAATAGCTTAGACAGAATTTTATCCATATTTGACACATAAAGAAGCTGATGCTCAAATAGGTGAGGTGTATTGTCCAAAGCCAACCAAACCTATCTGTATAGTCCTCACAGTAAGTTCTAGATTTGCATCGCGAATCTAGATTTCACACTCCAAGCACAGTTGTTTTCCCCCCACCCTGCCCTACCTTAACTAGATCAGTTTTTTTTCAAACTTCAGTAAAATGGCATCACAAATTACCATTTTTTTAGTCTGTGTTCCAAATGTTCTATTATATCCAAAATATATTTTAATTGACTACCTTTTTAACCTAAGTAAATTTATACACAGTTATTGCAAATAGACAACCACAACATCTGCCATAAATGAAAGGTGTCCATAAAACACACGTACAGAACAAAACTAAAGCTAAATCAATAGCATTAAATTCCAGCAAGAGAATCTAGTTAGGGATCCGAGCCTGAGATTTGCTTCTCTCCTCCAGAAAGGGAGATTATAGCAAACCATAGAAAGAGGATGAGGGCATACTGGCATCCAACTGAGAACTTATCATAATGTAATCAAGAGCTTTGAAATAGGCCAATTTTCTCACTATGCGATTCAGTGTTATTTAAGGCCATGCCTGTACACCACCTGAGGTCAATTTGCTGCCAGTGGGCATTTGTCCCACATGGAGAATACTGCACTGCATCTCACCTAGCAGGACTCCCTTTTAGGGTTTATAGTGAGTTTCAGATAATACATCTGAAAACACTTCATCAACATTGGCCACAACTCTCACTATGTGTCAGACACTGTGCTATGCCATTTACATACATTACTTTGTTACATTATATTCTATGATCTTATGATGTAGATATTAGTATCCATATTCTATTACTAAAGAAAGCAGAATGTACAGAGATTAATTTACTACAGACTAAATCATTAGTAAATGGAAGTGCTGGGAACTGAATGCTGCTTTAGTTCCAGAGATTCCAGAGAGTATGCATGCGAATATACCACCATGTATGTGATTCACAATTAATATACCATGAGAATTAATAAAAAGCATTTTATGACTTCCATTTTATTTTTCGATCACTTCTGCAATAAGAGAGCTATGTGGATTCCTTTAATCCTTTCTAATCTTGTTCTATAATTTATACCACCATATTTCCTTTATGTAATTTTGTATGTAGATATACAGATATATATACACACACAGAAAAGTGCTCAAATCATAAGTGTACAGAAATGGGTAGATTTTTAGTCACTGAACACAGCCATTTAGCATCATTGCTCAGAAACAGGCTGTCAGTAGGAATCTACAAACTTTCTCCTGTCTCTGCTAGTACATATTCCCCAAGACTGACTCACAGGTTTGTTTGCTAACATCACGTTAGGTTTGCCTGTTTTCAATTCAATAATGAATCACACATTAGATCATGCATTAGGCATGCTTTCTTTTCCTTTTCTGGCTTCTTTCCCTCAGCAGATTACTTGTGAATCTTACATATGTTATTGTATGGAGTGTACCCATTTTACTGTTAATGGACATGGGTAATTTCCATATTTTTCTACTACCGAGAAGACTGCTCTGAATATCATTGTATATATTTTTTGGGAACATATCCATGCATTTCTTTTTTGGTGAATATCTAGGGAGTGATATAATTGGGTCAAATGCTCATATGTAGTTACTGGAAACATTGTTTTAGCTCTTTTGTCTTCTGCAAAGCAACAGTGATTTGTAACTGAATCTTGATTTCCTTTTGGTGAAAGAATCACCATTAGTAGTCATTTTCATGCAATATATCAAGTTTTCCTACTGCATAAGCAGAAAGGATCCTTGGAGGCTTCTTTTTCTATGACTTAATGAGAATTCTCCCTTTCCAGGAAAGATATAGAGGCCTATGATCTAAGTTTAATCAGTCAGATTCTCTTCTCTGCGGGCATCTGAAACTTGAGTAGAGTAATGCAAAACAGAACAAAAGACTGGCATTTGATCTTAATGGAAGCAGTGGTGACTTGGGAAGTCTATTAAGATTTCTAGTTGCCTATTTCTTATCAGTTTTCAGCCCGGTTCTTTGCATTCTCCTGAACCTGTGAGATTCTGATCTCCTTTCAACTCATTCCTTTTTCGATAAAAATATCCATTTTGGTTTCTGTTGCTTGCAACCAAAGAAACCTGTATCATGTACAAGCTCTTTCTCTTGCTATGCTAAAAATAAAGTTCTATTTTACTACATTCAGTTGAATGAGATGGATTTTGAAATAACTTTGGCATCTGCCTATAGAGGAGGACGTCCATACAAAGTATGTATTTATGATTTCTGGACAGAGTGGAAATGCCTTCTACAAATGAAGCCTGGGGGAAAATGTTCAAGATTGCCCTTCTTTCTTAGCCATGGGAAAGGTGGCTATTCAAAAAGAAGGAATTTGCGGGTATAGGAATTTTGTCTTCTGTAGTTGATATTTACTGACTATGCTCATAATTGTACATTATCTATCGATATCATTACATTTCAGATTAAGGGCATTAAGTGGTAGTGTTCACAGTATCACCTGTTATCAGGATTGATGAGAGAAGATGTATAACAGTCATTGCCATGGAATTAACAGTTAGGGAGGAATTCCTATCAGTATACTGAGATGTATTTAACCTGTCCAAATTTTATTAAGTCTGTTTAAGGATTTAAAATTGTGTGTTTTATTTAATTCTTAAGTTTAACCCTACTAAAATTTGGGTTGGCTCCTTTTTGTTTCTTTTTCCATCTCAACTTACACAGGCATTGTGAGACGGATGCCCTAGTTTTTCCCTTTTTTGTGAGCTTTGGTGTCTTTGGAGTATGCAGTTGGGTAAAGGTGGTTTCAGTTCATAAGTGTTGAGTCGAGGGTATTGTATTGGTCCTAGACTGAAAGGGAACTTCAGATCACCTTTCACAGGATTATATGAACTACCTGATGACGGTGGCTGCTTGAGTCGCCCTGGCCTTGGTCGCTTCTCGGCTGGTTAACTATGCCACCAACAGTCAGCATTCTCCTGGGCTGCTCTCCCCTGTTCCATCTCAGTTCTCATAGAAAAGGGCTTATTTGAAAAATCCTAGGGATTTTTTTTAAGGAAAGTTGTATCCTTCAGCTGTGGATGTTAGCCATGCTGTTGGAGGCCTGACAAGATCAGTCAAACTTGCCTGTAGGAGGTAATATAAGCTGTGATGAAAACATGGAGGGAGACAGCTGGAGCATGAATTCTGGTACATCAGTCTGTGCTTTGTGTTTCTTAGATAAGTAACTTAACCCTTCAAGATTCAGTTCCTGGGAAGCGACATAGGGTCTAGAAAATGTCCCCTTAGCTGTGAGATAATATCTAGAAGGATTCAGTCCAAGTTACTTTGACTATTAACCATTATTTCAGGTGCCACCATTGTAGCCTTGAAATGCTCGAAGAATCTGAACTCCTGATTGCAAAATGTGGAACTTCAAAAATTAGACAAAATCTTCCTGGTCTACTCTTTCAAAGCCTCTTATACCTATTCTTTAAATGTACTTATCACACTGTTTATAATGTTGTGAGCGTTGTTTGTTTTGATGTCTGTTTCCCTGACTGGGATCTAAGTTGCATTGGGGCAAAGATTATGTTTCTTTTGATAATAAATGTATTTGCAATACCTAGGCAAATACCTGGTATATATTTGTGTCAAACATGTAAGTGCCGAACGTAAAATGCCAAATAAACATTTGCAGAATGAATGAATGGATGAGCCAATGTATGGATGGATTAGTCATCCAGGGAAGCCATCGAGATACTAAGAGGTCATTTAAACTGAAGAGGATTAAATTATTCACATATCAGACTCTAATTTGGCTCACATTGTATCTTCAGTGACAATAACTGATCCTTAGAACAGAAGTGACTGAATAAATATTAAGTTGAAAATTTTGAAACTGCCATTATTCAACAACTTCTGCCCTATAAAAATGGCAATTTTGTATAATGCAATGTGATCTTTGTTGAACAGATTGGTAAATAAATGTTTCAACACTATAGTAGTTCCCTATTGTGGCTTTACTTTCATATATAGATTTGCGTGTATTTATGTTTCTTACTTGTGTATCACAAACAATTGGGAGCTATACAATATACACTAAAGAGCTCCATCCCAAATTTATAATCTCAAAATCTCTAATACTAAATATAGAAACTTGGTATTTTAGCAAATTTTTATAAAAATTCTTCAGATACCAAAATGGGAACTACTAATCTTAATTCTGTCATTTGTGGATCATCAAAACAAAATTAAGCCATCTTAAGATGGTCTTAAAAGGTACTGCTTTTTTTCACTTCAGGTTATAATGTTCAAGAATAGGTAATCTAGCTCATGGAGCTTTGTATAGCAACACCTGGAGAGTATTTATTTTCTGTTTAAACTCAGGATTTATTGAAGACATATTTGTTGGCAATGATTGAATGCATTAAGGAAGGGGCAATATTCATGTTTTCTGTGCAGGCGTAGTGGTGAACAACTGTACATCTATAAATTTGGTTTCTGATACCAACTTCCAGTTTCCTCATATCTAGAAAGCACTTAAAATTACTGATAATGAAACTAAGGGACTGGTTCCTCTTCTGGTGTGCTTGAGTTTATACTCCTAAACTACTTTTTCCTCTTTGAAGTCTCATGATTATGAATTTCTGAGTTCGGATATCTGCTTTGAAATTGGCGTATTATTAATAATCATGCTTGAATTATTTATCATTCTTAGATATTTGTTGAAAACATTCAAAATTAGTGAGACATTTGTGATTTATGTAGAAGACTTTGTATCCCTTCTATCAATATGCATGTTGCAAAGGCTGGGAGCTTACTTTTTAAAATGTTTCAATTGATATGAATTCATTTGTAATTAATGGTAATGAGTGTAGCTTCTTTTTGGATGTGTGTTTCTCTCACTTTATTCTTTCTTCTCACTAATAAGCTTATTTCTTTATACCGTGACTATGTTAAGTGAGAAGATAAACTTCTTCAGCTGAAATCCAGAATGGTTCTTTGATTCTAAATCCCAAGTTTAATTTTTTGGAAATTACAAAACATATTCTAAGCTTGTTAAGAACAGCCAAGTACTGTTTAAAATAGATGACAGGCAAAAGAGTTTTTAATAAATGCCAAGTGAAGTGTCTGGTTTGTCTTTTAATAATCATGTTTGGAAGATAACTATAGCAGTCTGGTGAACATCTTAGCATTTCTGAAAGAATTATGTTCCAGCTTGGTCATCAATGAAAATCTAGTTTATGTCACAATCTCTCTAGGCAAATGACTCCACAGCATCATTTTAAGACAGTCTGGTGTTTATGTGTCCTTATTGTAGGAATATTTCACTATATGATTAAGCATCTTGTGTGGCATCTTAAATCCTATATCTGTTCAATCTGCAATAAACCTTGGGAACAATTATTCATGATTCTCTGATGTATTATTAGGTCTTTCTAATGTCTCAAACTCTTTTTCTAAATCTTTCCTCTAAGTCCTTCCTAACTCTTATTTGTTTTTCTTAGATAATTTAGAAATCATCATTTCCCAAATGTGCTCCTATTCTACTATAAAACCACCTCAGAAACTCATTAGCGTTAATAGCAGAATCACACCACTGATTTATATTTATTTAGCATGTTAATCAGCCTGACTTTCAGCACTTCAGTTTCATTTTGCGAGACTAATAACACAATGTTCTTCTTAATTATTTGCTTGATTATTATATTTAATGCAGTTTCATTTCTCCTATTTGTATCTTGTTTGTTAACCCAGTTAGAGTACAAAATGCCTGCATTTTTACACACTGAAATTTAGCACTATGAAGGTATTAAACCTAGTATAAAATATATGGCTAATTTTATCCTTATTTTCTAAGCTTTACTCTGTTACCTTTTTGACCTTCAGATTTATAAGTATGTAAACAAGTTCCAAATTTAGAAACAGGTATCAGTGGGCAGTGTTTCATTAAAGTAGATGTGCTAAAATAGTCTTAAAAATTTTTTTCAAGTAATATACTCAAACATGAGAAAACAGTTGAGCATATTTATTGACCCTTTATTACCTTGTTTTAATTGAATATTTAAAATCAATCCAGTAAGAGAGATGTTGAACTTCAAGAGTAGCAATATAAATATATTTTGAGAGAATGAATTTTTAATTTAGTAAATAACCTGTAACTGTTTTTATTTCTTAATTTCTAATTAATTAAGTGTAGTTAATTATAGTATAATACAACATAACAGTTCCTACTAAATTTTAGGGGGAACTAGTTAGTTTCTGAGAATAACTTCACTCTTATAAAATATTTTCAAAAAACCATTTTAATAGAAAAATCATCTTGATTCAATCATATAAATTATTCCCTGTGCTCAATAAAGAGCCCTAGTTTCAGAGACATGTAGAGAAATAAAATACATGTAAAGGAGAAAAAAATCTTCTGAGAATAAAAATAAAAATAATAAATTAATATAGATGTTGACATGAGTTTGAATTTAGTTATTTTTTTCTCTAAATCCCATAAAAAGCATGAGATACTATAATGCTAAGAAGCATGGCATATTAGTCTATCAGAATAAATATGCAAACTTGTAATGAAACATAAGATTAGATAATAGCAACCAGAAATATGATTTACAGAGTTTGTGGCAGAGAGATAAAGATACTCTATTTAAGAAGCACAAAGATCTGATAAGTGGAAGGCAGTGTTGTTTGACTATCAGATAAGTAGTCAGGAGATGGAGGAAAGAAAATAAGTCTTGGTAGAGTACTTGACTAGAGAGAGGTTGGCAGATCTCTTAAATCTAGTAATGTCAGCAGAATTCAGAATCTGAGGGTCAGACATTCAGGAGTAATATCATGAGCAAGCAGGGCTGGCAAATCTCATCTTCTCACTCCTGATTTTTAAGAAAAGAACTTTGCCTACCAAATTTGTTCACAAAATAATTTATAGTGAAAAGGAAGTCAGTGGCACTGGAAATGTTTTACCTTTTGTATTCAAGGACAAAGCAGTCAAGACTTTGTGAAGTTTATATATAATAATGATAGCTGGGGAGAAGGATTAAAGATGATGGTGTGAGAGGAGAGACAGAGGCTTCCTCCTAAAACTGCATATAATATGAAAATATAACTAATACAACTACTGTTGAAAGAGGAACAGGAAAGAGGACTGCACCAAACTGCATACACCTGGAGCAAGAGCAGACCTCACAGACAGGGTAATGTACTAAAGCTGTGGCCCTGCAGGACCCAAGCCCTTCCTCCACCCCAGCTCACTGGTAGGAGGAAGAGAAACAGAGCAGGGAGGGAGTGGAGAACTGGGACTGCTGAATACCTAACTCCAGAGATCTGCTCTGGGAGCACAAGCCTACATTTCATGGTGCTTGCATGATACTCTTGTAATTAGGGGGTTGGAAAGCTAAGACAGGCAGAATTCCTGGAGAGACTAAGATTCCAGCTGCCTGTGGAAAGCAGGGATCCATATCCAGCTGCTCTGGGACAAAAGAAACACGGGCAGTCTGAGAGACTTCCTAAGAAAGAATCCCTTAGCAAGAGAGCTGCTAAAGGGGCAAGGATTGCACAGAGCTTACTCCTTAGTAGAAAGGACAGGTAGACAAAATTGCCTCTGCACAGCAGATTGGGAGCTTTCATGATCTTCACGTGTTCCAGATCCCTGCCTGCCTACACAGCTCCAAAAACCCCTTCCGTGATAGGCAGCCTACTGCACCTTTCATCTGGCCAGCCACACCGGGCTTTCAAACCGGGAAAGGCAGTGGAGACAGCATAGCAGCCGGGAAACAGGAAACAGCTCTTTCCTTCCCCAGGCACCAATACCACTACGCTGCAACCCCCGACATTGCTTCAGGGGCTGAGTAGCTCCAGAGAGTAGAGCTTCTGGGCACTAGAGGGCACCATACACAAATAAGAAATGCCAAAGAAACCTGGTCCAGAGTAAAATTATTAATAAAACTCCTGAGAAAGATTTAAATGATATTGACCTCATGACTCTCCCTGAAAGGGAGTTCAAAATAAAAATCATTGACATGTTCATGGAGGTAAGGAAAGATATTCAATTGCTCAGGAATGAACTCTGGTCGAAGATCCAATCATTGAAGAGCACAGTGGATGGTATTAAAAGCAGATTGGAAACAGCTCTTTCCTCCCCACAGGCACCAATACCACTACCATGTTACCCCCGACATTGCTTCAGGGGTTGAGCAGCTCCAGAGAGTAGAGCTTCTGGGCACTAGAGGGGGCAACATACAAATATGAAATGTCAAAGGAACCTGGCTTCATAGTAAAATTATTAATACAACTCCTGAGAAAGATTTAAATGACATAGGCCTCATGACTCTTCCTGAATGGGAGTTCAAAATGAAAATCATTAACATGCTCATGGAGGTATGGAAAGATATTCAAAAACTCAGGAATGAATTCCGGTCGGAGATCCAATCGTTGAAGAGCACAATAGAGGGTATTAAAAGCAGATTGGATACAGTGGAGGAGGCAATAAATGAAATAGAAATTAGAGAAGAGGAATAAAAGAAGCTGAGGCGCAGAGAGAAAAAAGGATCTCTAAGAATGAAAGAATATTGAGAGAACTGTGTAACCAATCCAAACGTAACAATATTCACATTATAGGGGTACCAGAAGAAGAAGAAGAGAGAAAAAGGCATAGAAAGTGTCCTTGAGGTGGTAATTGCTGAAAACTTCCCCAAGGAAAGGAGATAGTCTCTCAGGCCATGGAGGTGTGCAGATCTCCCAACCCAAGGGACCCAAGGAAGACAACACCAAGACATATAGTAATTAAAATGGCAAAGATCAAGGATAAGGATGGACTATTAAAGGCAGCCAGAGAGAGAAATAAGATCACATGCAAAGGAAAGCCCATCAGGCTATCATCAGACTTCTCAACAGAAACCTTACAGGCCAGAAGTATTTAATGCAATGAAGCAGAAGGGCTTTGAACCAAGATTACTTTATCCGGCAGGATTATCATTTAAATTTGAAGGAGGGATTAAACAATTTCCAGATAAGCAAAAGCTGAGAATTTACCTCCCACAAACCATCTCTACAGTATATTTTGGAGGGACTGCTATAGATAGAAGTATTCCTATGGTTTAATAGCTGTCACCAGAGGTAATAAAACCACAGTAAAGAAAGTAGAACAGCTAAATACTAAGCAAATGCAAAACTAAATTAACTATCTGCAAAGTCATTAAGGGATAGGCAAACAGTACAGAATATGATACATAATATATAAAGAATGGAGGAGGAAGAAAAAGGAGGAGGAAAAAAAAGGGAACCTTTAGATTGTGTTTGTAATAGCATATTAAGTGAGTTAAGTTAGACTCTTAGATAGTAAGGAAGTTAACCTTGAACCTTTGGTAACCACGAATCTGAAGCCTGCAATGCCAATAAGTACATACCTATCCATAATCACGCTAAATGTAAATTAGTTCAACCATTGTGGAAAGCAGTATGGGGGTCCCTCAAAAAACTAAAAATAGAAATACCATTTGACTGGGTATCCCACTCCTTGGAATCTACCCAAGGAATACAACTTCTGAGATTCAAAAAGACATATGCACCCCTATGTTTATTGCAGCACTTTTTACAATAGCCAAAATATGGAAGCAACCTAAGTGTCCATCAGTAGATGAATGGATAAAGAAGAGGTGGTACATATACACAATGGAATACTCTTCAACCATAAGATGGAAACAAATCCTGCCATTTGCAACAATGTGGATGGAGCTGGAGGATATTATGCTCAGTGAAATAAGCCAGGCAGAGAAAGACAAATGCCAAATGTTTTCCCTCATTTGTGGAGTATAACAATGCAGCAAAACTGAAGGAACAAAATAGCAGCAGACTCAGAGACTCCAAGAAGGAACTAGTGTTACCAAAGGGGAGGGGTGTTGGAGGGTGGGTGGGGAGGGTGGGAGAAGGTGACTGAGTGGTATTAAGTTTAGTACACATGGTGTGGGGTATCATGGGGAAAACAGTGTAGTACAGAAAAGGCAAACAGTGAATCTGTCATCTTACTACACTGATGGACAGTGACTGCATTGGGGTATGGGTGGGGACTTGACAATATGGGTAAATGTAGTAATCACATTGTTTTTTCATGTGAAACCTTCACAAGAGTGTATATCAATAATACCTTAGTAAAAAAAAAATATATATATATATATATAAATAATAATGATAGCTGACATTTCTAAGTCCAGGCTGGGACCAGATAATACATGCAAGTACCTTACACTGTTTCTCTTAATCCTTAATTTATATGAGGGGTAGTATCTCCCTTATACCCATAATAAACAGAGTGGCTACATCATTTGTTTAAGGTCATGCAACTAGTAATGAGTTAAATCTGGATTGGAAATCACCCATTTTGGCTCAAAAGTTACAGTGATATACCACTGTTCTACAACAAGTAAAATCTTAGGGTGAATGTGATTACATTTGAGTGGCATTCTTTGAACGTGCTGAAGTAGTGTGAACTGAAGTATCTACAGTTCCTATGTTTGAAACTCACAGTCAATAAAGAAAATATTAAGGGACATTCTACTTAGGCCACCAAGAAAGAGTGTACTATTTATGGTGTATGAGGATAGGTAATAGAATCTTCAAAAGAATAAGTTTGCATTGTTGAATTTTGTCATGGATTTATTTAAATTCATTTGTTTTGTTGTAATTCATTCATTCAACCGAATTATTTTGTTTTCACTGTGCACCAGGTATTATATTAAGGATAGAGAAATTAGCAAGACAGAGAGCATGCCCTGATGAATGTATAGTTCTTTGGTGAAGACAGTCAATAAACAAGTAAATATATAAATATACATGCTATTATAATATTTCTTGGATATAAATGCTATGAAGAAAAAGCAGACTAAAGGTAGAGGTGAAAGGGGAGGGTTATTTTAAGGAGTGCTTATGAAAAGATTCTCTGAGGAGATAAATTTGAGAAAAGACCTGAATAAAATGAATGCACAAGGATTTACAATATAGGAGGAAGAGAATTTAAGGAAGAGGAAATAATAAGTACAGATATGATGAACTCAGAAAATGAGAGGAGGAGCATTAGGAGATGAAATTCAGGACAGAGTAAGATCTTGGAGGACCCATCAGACCATGGGGTAGGGTTCTCATGGTGGACAAGATGAGAAGGCATTGGGGGTTTGAGATGAATGGTGTCATAATGGGATTTTTAACAAGTTAAAATCACTCTAGGTACTGTGGAGGTAATGGCTTAGACTAAAGTGCTAAGTAGTGATATAAAAAAAAGTAATCAGGGTCAGATGTATTCTAAAGGCAGAACACATTATTATTGCTCAGGATTTAGGATTTGGATTTTGGAGGAAAAAAAAGAAGATTGGATGGCTTTACCTAAGAAGTGAATGTAGATAGAGAAAGCAGAGAGACAAAGATTGGTCAGCCCAGTACTTAATAGTGAGGAAGTGAAATAAAATGCAGATATGTGTCTGAAATCATAAAATGTAAAATAAAAACCAGAAGTGCATTGTGTCTTGCAATTGAAAAGAAGAAAATATATCAAGGAAGAAATGTCTATGTCAAATGCTGCTGAGAAGTTGAGTAAAATTAGGACTATGGACCATGTAGCCATAGAATTTAGCAACATGGACATTGTCATTATCCTTTAGTAAAACAATTTCAGTGGAATGGTTGTGATCAAAGCCCTAAGAGATCAAATGGAGACAGCAAGTATAAACAAACCCTTTGAGGAATTTTGCCAAAATGCAGATAAATAAATGGGCACATAAGGTATTGTTTTCTCTTTTCTTTAGTGAAAGTTATTACAGAATGTTTGTATGCAAATAGAAATGATCCAATAATCAGAGAAAAAAATAAGTTTCAGAGAGAAAAGATAACTAAAGGAACAAAGTCCTTGAGGTGGAGAGGAGAATCAAATGCATATGAGTGATTTAACCATAGGTAGATCTAGGTACTTTTCATTCATTGTAACAGGAAGGAAATTAAGGATACATAGATATAGATGCAAGCATGATAGCAGTGAGATGGGAAAAGTAGAAGTTCTGTTTTGATTGCTCAGTTGCTTAGTGAACTAAGAATGTGATTTTATTACCTGAGATAGAGGAGGAGAGGTGGACGCTGGAAATTTGAAGAGATGCAAGATGGTGTGAAAAAAATCTTTGTGACTGGGACAGCGAATTCACTGGGGATATATATCAGAATCACAGAGCATTCCTGAGGTCTCAATTTGAGATAAATCGTCCCAAAAAGTGAAAAGTGAGACTAGCCAGCATAGTTGTATGTTTTCTATGGTCATGTTGAGTCACATGGGTACAGGTGTAGCTGGAAAGATAGTCAGGTTTAATCAGGATTGAGGTCGATGTGTTTTGTCTTGGTCCCACATACAGGTGAGGGAGTGGGTACAATGGAGTTCAAGTTTTATTCAAGGAATGGTTGAGAGTTTTGGACCAGGAATCTAAACTTGATAAAAAGAAAATTAGAGAATGAGCTGATTGTCAATGAGAAAGTGATAGATCAATGGATTAGTAGTCTTAATGGGTTAAACTGTTTGTGGCGTGGGACTTATAATTAGAGTAAGTGGGCTGGAAAGATAGAAAATTGGTGTTCAGAGGTCTTCACTTGTCTAAGATATCATATTTTTCAAATAAAAAGGAGAATATTATAAGTTAGCTGTTACAGGCTACTGAAGCCATAAGAAGTTACCATAACCTGTCACTGCGGCTGCCTGCACTGAACAATAATATTTTTCTTTCCCATATTAATAACTTATGATGGATGTGCAATTCACATTTCATATGGCCTGCTGAGTAATGGAAATACTGAACTTTGTTTTCAAGATGGCAATTGTGTACTCCAATAATAATAATAAAGGTAAAAATTTATACTCTTGTATAAATGGCTCTTCCTTTAGAAATTCTCTGTTAATGTGAGTTTTTAAAAAATCTAGTCCAAAACTCAATTCTGAACAATTTTTACTGAGGCCATACAGAATGGCAAGATTAATATGCAATGTAACAAATTTGTCTTTATATATGAGACCACACAAAATATTGACACACCTGGAGTCAACACAGTAAGAGATTATTTAATGAGTTTCTATAATTTTGAGACAATGGTTTAGTCAATATCTTATTAGTGCAAAATGATTCTTGGAATTGATTTGATTTCTTCTGCTTTATTTTATCTCAGTGATCTTCATAAATTACCCTTTCCTCTTAGATATAGATTTTTATATATTTATAAGCTCCAAAAATCAGTACACTAAAAAATCTTGATTTTTGCACTAAAAAACATTCTTAGTACATGGAATTACTAAATTATTGATGAAATATTAAGTTATGGGAGTTTGATGAAAATGTAATGGTATTATTTATTTTACCTGTGTGTATATGTATGAGAGCATATAAATGGTACTTTTTGCAGAAACTAAATGCTATATTGACTAAGTATAGTTATTTTGGAAAAAGATTCTGTATACATTTTCTCGATACTAGACAAATTAGCTTAGTTTTATTTCAGAGATTTAAAAGAAACATTTAATGAAAATGCATGTTTATTGTAACTTCCTAAAAGGCATGCATCTTCATCAAAATAATTTTAAATATTTAGGAATCACAGCAAGTTCTTGGCACTAGTTTGTTCTTGTGATTTAAAGCATGTTTTTTATACGAATAACATATCCTATGTTTTTATGATTGCTTTCCTAGCAATCATATGGTTGGATATCCTTTATCAAGTAAGCAAATCTTAACATGGCCAACCAGTACTTTGTGAATGCCTTTTGACTTCAATGAATTGCAAGATGGTTTCTAGAATATATTTTTATATATATTTAATGTATACACACACACACATACACACATATACACAAATTATTTTCTTTCTGATGTCATCATTGATAGTCTCATTCACATGAAAATTGGAGCCCTAAATGGAAAATATGGGACTTTGGTGGGAAAGTACTGTCACAGAAGGACAGGTTCACCTCTCTGAGGGTTATGGTCCCCTTTTTGATCCTACTTTGGTTGTGTAATCTACTTGTGCTACTTCTGTGTGTCAGTATTAAGGGGTTATGTGTTTAGCAGAATGTTAAAGGTTGAAGGATGGTACTCTTAAAATCCTTCTATTTTCTTGAGGAGGAAGCTAGTTCAGAAAGATTGAGACTTGCTCAAGGGCCAAATAACTAGCAAAGAGCAAAGAAATAAAGTTCTCTGACTTCTCATCTTCTGCCCTTTTCATGTCAGACTACGGTAAGCCTTGAAGGACTGGAAAGGATACTGAAGGACCCTCATCTGAGAGAGGAAAGCAAGAGCTTTGTGATACACTGCTACGGAAAAAGCAAAATAAAATTACGTGTTACTTGAAGGTTAGAGGGGAAAAAGAGTGAATGAAATATGGATAACTTTAAAAGGACATCATATAAAGCTGCTAGTACATCAATCTATAGTGTTTATTTTGAGCAGTTGGTGACATTTAGAAAGAAGTGAGGGTTGCAGCCGTTTTCAGTAGGTGGTCAGTTTGACATTTCTGTATAATGCCCCTCTGGGCTAATAAAACTTGTCTATTCCTGCTGGTTCCACTTTCATTTTATTCTTTCTGTTCATTTAAAGTAACAATTTAGTAAATCACAGTAAATAGGCAAATGCTGGAAGCCAAGTGTTTATATATACTGAAATACTTTTAAGCCTGGACTCTTTTCACGTAACAGATGGGAGAAGTGTGAGTAATTTCTCTGGAATTCTATAGCCTTATTTAGAAAATATCATTTAGTGACATTTAAATATTCAGTTTATATCTAATACAACAACTCATTTTTTTAAATAAACATCACAATTATTATCAAAGCAGATTCATGTGGCTTGGCAACCTGCAAATACCATGGACATCTGCTACTGGGAAAGTGAGTTAAGCCAAAATAAATGGAACCATAGTAAATGTTGCTATGATTTGGTAATTAGTTGTTATTTTAAACTACTAATTTAAACCACTTAACATAAGCTAAAGCTTTGCAATGATGTCCTGTTTAGAGTATGTCACATCACCCACAGGTCTGTTTCAAAGATTCTCTGAATTCCTCAAACCTCAAAATATAGACCCACCACTCTACCCAGCACTATTATCTAGTCTCTTATATTTATGTAAATATTGCTGCAGTCCTGTTAGTTCTCTCACTTTTTAACAGTTGTCTTCTCTGTATTTTAATTCCAGTGGACTTTTTCCCCCTGTGAAGAAATATTCCTACTTCCTCACATGCCAATCAGCATGTATTTTTGTTCTTGCTTACACTGTTCCTTCCAAGATCTATGTATATCATTTCTCTTCTTTTTAAAAAATGTAGTTGGAATAGACCCCAATACTGCCCCTCTTTAGGATGTGGGGTCTCTGGAACTGGCTTTACTTATCCCAAGTCCAGAGGCTAATGGAGCATTGTCCTCCACTGTATATTCAGGTGTCTCTCTGGTTATCCAAGACCTTCTCCTATTTGGAGAGCATATAAGTATCTTAGGACATTAAAGAAGGGATTGTTATGGGGGGCATTTATCCTGCTGAAGACTGACAAGCCAATAAAAGTATCTGTAGAGGCTGCCTTTCCTTACCACCTGCAGTCGCTCTCAGTACAAGCAACGTCTCCCTCCCACTGGTGCTGGTGTAGACAGGACTTGCTCTTGGAAGAAGGAAGGTCATCTCGCTGATGTTTCCATTTCCTAATAAGAATGGCCCACCTGGCACTCCACACGTGTGGGCAATACATTATCATTGACTCTAATTAAAGGGCTCTGCCCAGTGCTCTGGCCTGCACCGCTGCAGGAGAGCAGAGGCTGGAGTGGTGGAAGTGCCAAGGACAGAGAGTCAGGAGGCTGCAGGAGCAGAGAGGCCCAGAGGCAGAGACTGGCTTGCTGCATGCAGACTCGCTCTGAGACAGATGGGATTCTAGGTAACCTGCCACCGTGGAAGTAAAGTTGGGTGTAAACCCTTTCATCCCGCCAAAAAAAAGAATGTCCCACCTGGGTTTAGGAAGCCCTCCCCTTTCCACCTTATGGGTTTCCTGACCTTTCCGCCAGAACTAACAGCATCAAAGAGTAATGACAAAACATTGCTCTTCATCTACCTCTTAAAGTGATGTTTATGAATAAATTTAAGGCTGTGCTCCTTTAGGGCTTTGATTTTTGACTCTTGATTCTCTTCCTGTTTTTCTCCTTCTTGACAGTCTTTGCTCTTGCAAAATAGAAATTTTTGTTGTTAGGCAGCTTTCCATGACAGGAGCCTCCCAGGCCAATTTGGAAGGCAAAGCTGTTCATGAACCCTTTCCTTGCCTTCTTCTTTCGAGCTATGACAATTTTAATTCCCTCCAAGATGCAGTTGAATGGGAGAAGGTCATGCAAGAGTATTTGTGCACAGAAAAGCAAATTAATTTATTTAAAATATTATATTTATTCAATTCTTTATTTTTTTGTGCTCTAAACTGTCCCTCTGAAAGGCCCCAATAATAATGATGATGGCTAACAACAAGTCCTCAAGTTCTTGAACCGAGAAAGGCATCAACCTGTTTCTATACTTTCCTGTTTTCAACCTATTTCAATTATCTTGAAAAATGAAACCTTTTTATTGGCGACAGTCTTCAGAGCTGGTATGTTTTTCTGCATGCTCTTAGAAATCTCCCTTTTTATTTCTTACTGTAGCTATGGTAAATAGATATTGGTTTGAACATCACCAATGTGATAATATGTATCACTTTTCTCTGAATTCTTCTGCCATTCCTTCAAAAAATATCCACATCTAAATTCCTTCATACTGAAATGTTCCCTATGCAGCTGAGTCATTTTTCCCCTTATAGTCCAGGCTAATTTCTACATTTATCCTCTAGTCCCATGACTTAGACACTTTCCCCTTCATCTCTAAAAAATTCCTGCATCTATATAATTGATTCCTTTTTTTCTCTACAGCTTTAAACTCTCTGGACTTCTTGACTGGCTTGTTAGCTTTTTCTCCTTTATGGTTTGTTTTGCTGACCCCTAAATAGTAGCGTTCCCCAAATTTCTCCTTTTTCTCACCTTGGGTTTACGGTTACTTCCAAGGCTTTTAATGACCTATACTCCTAGCTGGTCACTCTAAAATCTAAGTCTAAAGTAACAATATTTGAGGAATAGTACTAAAACTTTGGTTCACATTAGCAAAATAACACATTAGTGTGGTAGTTAAAAATGTTGACTAAGAAAGAGATTGTAAAGAAAACACACACAAAACCTACACATTACCATTTTGTTTTTCTCCCTTGAAGCCGAACAGTTTGCTAACTGCGGCACTCAGACTAACACGATATTTTAATTTTGCATTTATGGTTTTGATTTTCTACCTTGAAAAGAAATCACATGCTAACTCTGGATTTCAGTCTGACTTGTCATAGTAGTATGTTGTATGAAATGCTTTTTGAGCTGGTCTTGAGCCCAGCATGAGCAAACATTACTGAGTTATGCTCAATATGAATGAGACAGACCTTTCTAAATTATGAAAGTATAAGTGATTTCTCCAAGGTACTATTTTAGGATGCTGCTTGATTTGGGGATTTTTTTTTAACCTCCTTCTTTTCACATAGTTAGATTCTAGAAATTTTGTTACTTGTGGAATTGTCTTAAGGAATCTTATTAGTGTTTTTGATTTAGATATTGGGATATAAAAAAATGATCTTTGTAACTTTACTCATGTTGGATAAATAAATTTCACCTTTGCTACTGCTGATAAGTGTTAAGTGTTTTCCAAGCAATGAATGAACCAGACATATTTCTGTTTTCCATGTTATCCAGTGCCTGCTTAATTTAGGCCCTGTATATAATTAGGCCCTAATATGATTAATTTAGCAATCATATTGCTGAAATATGACACTATCAAAACATTTATGTTAATCTTTTCAGTAGATACATTAAAAAAACAAAATTCAACCAAGTGAATTTGAAGATCTAGTTGATTTTACTAAGCAATCATGAGTTGGGCAACATCCCATCTAACAAGTAGAGAAATGCTCCCGTGAATTTCAGAAAAGGACAGGTTTTTAAAGGTAGAGAAGGAGTAGAAAAAAAAGAAATGATTAGCAGAGAATCCATAATCATGGAAGGAGTTTCTCAGTAAATTTCCTGGTGCTGACCAGGAAATTCCACATTGACTGGTTAGAGGTTACAGTGCTGTGGGGCTGAAACTGTAGTCAGGTTAGATATTAAGTCTTGGTTTGCTAACACAGGGCTATTAACATGAGTGACTCCATCTTTGGTCCTGTGGTTTTCTTTTTACAGGTGAAAATATTTGAAATTAATGGAGGTAAACACATCTTAAACTTAATGGAATATGCAAGTCATACTTCTTACATATATAGGAAACATAGGAATATAAGATGAGAAGATGAGAGAATATGAATTAGTATTTGACTCTAAAAGCTTACTAACTTACCCAAAGTCGCATATTAAAATTTCTTTACACTTCTTTTAAAAATGACAATAACTTGGCAATTATTTCAAGAAGGAATAATTAATAAATACTATGAAGCAGATAAAGCATTATAAAATATCTTATCTTTAGGCTAGACTTGATTAGCTTAATTTCCTCTAGAGGAAGTACAGTTACTCAGTTATATCTGTAGATATATAAGGAGTCAGTTAATGTCAAGAGCTTCACCACACAAAGACAATAACTTTCTCAATAGAATTACACATTGCACTATATGTTCTTCAAAATAGTAGGGATGGTAAGGATTAAAATGTTTCAGAGTTCATGTTTCTTAGTCTTCTAAATTCCTAGCAATATTTACTTAGTTTTAAAAAACCTTGTTCTGCCAGTGTATTATTACTGGAAGGAACAAACTGAACCATAAAAATGTAAGTTAAAATTAAAAAACCATATTTGATTTTTGGGAAAGTGGGGAGGCAAATCAAAACAATGAAATAAACACTGGCTTCACACCAAACCTTTCTGGTGCTGTTAGGGAAGACGGCATTCATTTCTCAAAGAAGAAAGAAAGGGACACTTGGGAGGACCTGAATGGCAGGAACATCGATACAGAGCTGGTAGGTAAATTGGGAGTCTGAGTGTTTGAAAGTACACATTTTAAATCACAGTAATTTTTTAAAGTAAAAAAAAAAAAAAAATCAGACTTAAAAAAACTGTTGAAACAAAACAAAAAGATAATTTAAAAGTACAATAAAGCTATTGTTTCATAGCTCAGAAATAAATTATTTCACATCTTATAAATAAATTACTTAAATTGAAGAAATCTGAAATCTCAGTAATAGGAAATGATGTATTTCAAATCCCATAGACTAAGTGAAGTATCCATAGTTGACACCAGGGGGTGCTCAAAAATTATACCACATTACTTAGTGCCTGGCAATGTCAGCATATGCAGATCATGGATCTCTGTATATCTATGGGGTAATGGCTCAGGACAGAGTTTCTAGAAGATCACATCTTGTGTTAAATCAGAGGTCCTGTTTCAGTAAAGTGAATGGACACACAAAAAAGTTCCTCAGGATGGACCATTTCCCAGATGATAAATAGTTTTCCAGGAAGCCAGTGATGATATATAAACATATAAATTCACTCTGCATTTAGGTACAGAATTTGAATACTTAATTTGCTTTTTGTACAGCATAAATTCATTTATCAACTGACAAGTGGGCTTACTATGTTTTAGATGAGTTTCTAAGTGTTACAGGTGGTGTAGTGTTGAGTGGACCACAAGGAGTTTTTAATAGAAGAGGAATTGGATAGGAACAAGGTATCTATAAATAGAACACAAAATAGAGCCATTCTGTTCAAAATACTTTCACTTTTGCCTGAAACAATGACTATGACATAGTAGTCAGTATTTTTTGTTGGTTGGATGGATATGATAAACTTCACAAAAGAAATGTGTTCCAAGTGTTCCAAGGATGAGTGACAGTGCATGATATTTGTGGGACGTTCCAGGAGTCACCTTCCTGGCTATGGTCCAAGCCTGTGTTCAGTGGTACTGCACATGAAACCCTGGGATGCATAGTAAGAAGGATGAGGAACATTCCATTTCTTTTTTTACCCCCATTTCTTTGTCCGTTCATCATCCAGTAGTTCACTGAACACCTCCAATGCGATGAGACCAGAACACAGATCAGCCATTAATGAGGTCACTGTGTATTGGAAGAAACTGGCAAATATATGAGTAACTGAAAAAAATTGCAATAAATGCTATGAAAGGTTCTGTGAGAGAGCAAGAAACAGAAAGAAAAAGAAAGGACATACAATGTTTCAGGGTTTAGTGTATCTGATTTTGTCCCCTGTCTTCTGAACTGAATTAGGATGAATGGGATTTAGTCCATTGAATTTCTCTTTAAGAGTAACATTGATCCTGAGTTTAGTTCCATTCCCCTCTTACTTTCTCAAACCACAGTTAACATAACCATTACATGTTTTATATTGCAAGGATACAATTGTCCACGACACATGCCGCAGTTTTATTTCTGATTGACTGCACTGTAATGAACACTCCATTCCATCCTTGGTGAACGGTCTGATTGGACCTGTAATTTCTTCACATTATGCTTTTATCCTAATGACAAATATGGAATTTGTCTTGTTCAAATCGATCCTGTGCATCTTCATAAGTCACATTATAAATGCATGTTTGCTCAGGGCTTTTGCTTTGACACAAGGTACGGAATTCACTCAGTCTTCATTTTGCTTGGGATTTCTTTAAGTTGTTCACTTTCTGTTTGTTAGGCTGACCTTAAAGTTCTTCTTTATGTATTGTGTGAGCAGCCCCCATAGTATGCAGCAGATTCCCATACTGACCCCACAGACCTACCTATTTTTCACTCCAAGCAAGCAATTGTACACAATCCCCATCAACTTCCACACTCCCTATTCAGTCGTTTGAAGTAAATATTTGACAGTTGCTCAAACTAGCATAAAGCGTATGCATTTTCAGCTTCAAGAATAATCTAAGAAGCTGAACTACTTAGAGATTCCCCACATGCCTTGTAGAGTCAGACTGCCTGTTTTCACATTGCCATTTGCTCGCTGTGTGAGTTTAGTCCATTGACCTCTCTGGCCTCACTTTCCTCATCTGATAGATGGTGATGATAGTAATAATACCCATATGAGGCCTAAAAGCACGAATATCTGTAAAATGCTTAGAAGGTATTTACTAACATTACTTTCCTACATGTTCTAACCAGACTACTACCCTCAATGGGATTTATGGAGATGCTACTGACAGTAATAATGACTAATATTTGGAGGTGGATTTGCCGGGAATATCATAAAGCTTAGTCTTCAGAATCCCTCCCTTGGACAGGGCCCTTAAAGGTCATGCATTTTTGGTAACATTTTTAAAAGTAGGGTAACCACTGCCATCAGTTGAGACCATTGTCTCTTCCCTGCACGACCTCCCTCCATCACACTTTTCCTCATATAATGTTGTATAATGTTTGCAGATTACCCAAAGGCACTACTGGAATCCAGTTAAGGAAAAACTGAGCTAGGGATGTATGTACTGTGGGTTAAGTAGGATGTGATTGAGTGGTGCACAGTACTTTTGGTGTACAGCTGAATAATTGATAGTTGTGCCAGTTATGAATAACTTTCAGGAATACTTCAACCACCCGTGATGCAAACTTGGCAGGGCACCTCACAGGGCCAGGGCTTGGACTGAAATGTGAGCTCATCCCATGGCTCTTAGCAGCTAAAGGATTTGTGTAGTAGAGGAAATAGGGAGTTGGAAACGTGTGAAGCCAGAAGCTAGTTTGTGGAAAATTTTCTAATCATAGAACATATAAAATTGTGTGGGAGATTTTGTGTCTTATCAGTACCTTGTTAAAACTATCAATAATAACAATGTATTAAAATATATTATCATCTTTCTATTGTCTAGAGAAAATACTACAAAATAATTTCATGTGAAAGGGCAGTGAAAGAGGATGCAGCCAAAAATGTAGAAAACTACTCTGGTGTGATAAGCAATTAATAATAAACAGTATTTTTACTTTCTAGATTTTGTGATGTTGATGTTGGTCAGCTATTTTAATTTGTATTTCTTTGGGATTTTTTTTCATGCTCTAAACAAATGACAGAAATGTATTTATTCTGAATTTGTAGTTTTCATTATTTTTCAATGTAGTCCTCCAAATGATATAAACGAGTGCCCCCAAAACTGAGTCTACTTTGAGTAACATGCAGTAGGGGATTTTATGTGCCAGGTTTTTTTTTCAGTTTTATTGAGATATAATTGACATATATCACTGTGTAAGTTTAATGTACCATATGGAAAATGAGTTGATTTACATATATTTTGAAAGAGTTAGCATAATAAGTTTAGTTAACATCCATGATCTCATATAGATACAAAAAAAGTTTTTTTCCTTATAGTGAGAATTTTTAGGATTTACTAAATATACCACACAGCAGTGTTAACTATTGCCATCATTCTGTATATCCCTACTACTTATTTATCTCATAACTGGAAATTTGTACCTCTTGATCCTTTCATCCAGTTCCCTCAGGCCCATCTGACAACTCCAAATCTGATGTCTTTTTCTATTAGGTTTGTTTGTTTATATTCCATGCATAAGTAATAGAGTGTTTCTCTGACTTATTTCATTTAACAGAATGCCCCAAGTCCATCCATGTTGTTGCAAATGGCTGGATTTCCTTCTTTTTATGGCAGAATGATATTCCACTGTGTATTTATGCCACAACTTCTCTGTCCAATCGTCTTCTGATAAACACAGGTTGTTTCCATGTTTTGGCTCTTGTAAATAATGGTGGTATAAACAAGGGGGTGCAAATATCTCTTTGACAGAGTGTCTCAACACTGAAAAAATTTAATACCCTGAATCCCTTCTCCCTCCTTACTGCCCAACCTTCAATTCATCCCTTTTTCTCTCCTCTAGCACAACTGCAGATTTATAAATCTCCATTAGAAATATTTTTCCCCTTATTCTTTCTTTCTCTGAAGTATCAGATACAGTGAGATATTATTTATAATCTAATCTCCTTAATTTAAATCTATGATCTGTTTTAAGCACTACCCAAGCAGCCATTTGTATTTTAGTACATTGGTTCTAAACCATCACAATACATTAAAATCACCTGTGGGGTTTCAAAAAAATTCCAATACCCAGACAACATTCCAGACCAGAGAAGCCATTAAACTCTGTGCAATCTCATCCTTATTTATAATATGGATAAAATATGTACCTTGTGGTTTGCTGTGAAGATAGAGATAACAAATGTGAAACAACTGTTGATTAAAATTAACACTTATTATTACTATTGTTATTAATTATAAAGGCTTATGTCACTTAGCAGTTACTTCAAGGCATGTAACTCTTAATTGCATGCAGTTGTATAATACTTTCTGATGGTGGAATTCTCTGAGCTCTCTGGGGGCCAGAACACTTGTTTACTGCCAGAATCCCAGCCTCTCAAGGATAGTCTGATGCAGACTATGACTTAGTAAACTTAAAGATGTCTTATGGCTTAATCTCATTGGTCTAAAACAGAATGATGACACCAGGTCATACATTTCTTTTGTGCTCTTCTACAATCACATTTTTCTCTTATTTGATGAAAAATTTACACTAACAGTTTACCATATGTCAGGTACTGTGTTTTAAGAACTTCCCAAAATTAATATTTATAAATCTATGATTTAGGTATTACATTATTTTACAGATAAGAGAGGTGAAGAGTAAGATGGTTAAGACATTTGCCCAAGTCACATGTCTAGAAAGCTGTTGTGTGTTGAATTTAGGTGAATAGGCTTGAGAACAGATTATGATTATCAACTTTCCTGTTGAAATCGGTCCTCACTTCACCTGTGTAAAAGCAGCCGTTGCCATTGCTATTAACTGTGTGATGTCCTGGAACCAATCATAAATCTCTTTCCTCAAAGTTCCAAACAAGTTTTATCTTCTAGGATTCTAGGGAACTAGTCATAACACAGAGGGTGAAAAAAATAGATTGTGTTGTGAATAGGCAGAATCATCATATTTACCTTACTTAAGAAAACAGTTTTTACTTGGCAAAATATTATTAATGTTTATTTGGCTTAGACAAAAACACATGGACTCGGATCAATACAGCTATTATGCTCAGATAATCTACTGGAATCAATGATAAACTTAGACCTCTTCCTCTTTAGGATTATGTCACAGTTCATTAAAGACAACAGTTGTTTTAAGAGTCTTTACATAGGAACATTAGGTTTTATTTATTTAAAAATGTTCATTATTTGTAAAGTAGTCACTAAAGAGCTCACTGAGTTTGATTTTCTCCTAAAAAGTAGCAATAGGAAGATGTATGCCATGGATTATGCAATTTTATTTCCCTTAAAATCTTCAGAAGAAAAATCAGGTCAACATAAAACTTCTCTACAGTCACAGAACTCAGGAAAATACCAGATGGATTTCTGACCTTTACTTCAAATGAGAAAAACCTCTTCCAAGTCTGAAGTTTATTTTTAGATGGATAAATAAAAAGGTTGATTGCCTTTTCTGTTTGTAGGTATTCTTTTTAAATTACTATATTAATAATACTTTTTAACTGAATTTAAGTTTATTTCACCTTTATTAGTTTTGAGTTATATAGATAAAGGCAAATAAAAAGATTATAGAATTGCAAAAATATTTTCACAACACAATTGGAATTCCAGGACATATTAAGGAAATGGTTTCCCATTCCTAATAATATAAATATGTTTGTCCAAAATGGATGGTAGACAGTTTTGGGGATGAGCCACTAGCCAATGTAAGATATGGAGAAGTAAAATGACCATTCCCTCTCCTTCCAAAAGCAGATGTTTCTTTGTTAATATTGAAATAAACATTTTCCTCGGAAACATCTGTCAGAGTAACTTGCCTATAATAAGAATGAACATTGGGGATATCAGAATATGCTAATTAAAAAAAACACCTCTTTACTGAAAACAAAATGCAGTTTAAAACAAAATACTTCAAGGTAAATTTCAACCATAAATCTCAGTTAATAGCACTTCCCATGAAACATGTGGAGCATTGCACCATGTTGTATGCAAGCAACTGCTTTGATGTGATATTTAATTTGAAATGCTGAGTATATCTATTTATGGATTCTGTTTATTTGCCTTGCCAAACAATATGGCTAGTGTGTTATTTTTGTGCATAGTTTTGATTTAATCCAGCAAAGAACTAAAACATTATCAATGATGAAAGTATAGGAGAGGTATTTAAATTGTGAAACATTAGGATTTAAAATGAGTCCTTCTTTTGTGCAGATCTAACACGGGTCTCTATCTCCACAGATGCCCAAACTAGAATTAAATACATTTAAGTTAAAAAAATGGAATCCTTTCTTAAAATTAGAATTAAATTTTGAATAAGACTAAAGGAAAGTACTTGGATCTCTTCAACCAATTCAATGTGTTGATCTCATTTATCTTATTGACAAAAATATTTAGTTAATATAATTTGTCCCCAAATAATCACCCAAAGTGCTTGACAACAGGAATATTGCATTGGAGTAAGAAATATGCTTACTCTAAGAAGTTACTAAGATTTTCAGAGTTGTTATCATAGCAACTGGCATTATTTATTCTATTTCAGGCACACCAGTAAGATAATTATGAATTATCACCTCAGTCTTTATCTGTATAATGTAATGCCATTTTAACTGCTCAAGTCTCAAAAGAGAATCATAATATTTCCTTCTAATCAGTTCTCTGTGAAACCCTCCTGTTTTTCTGTTAATGTTATCATCATTGTATGAGTTAGTTGCCTAAAAAGAAAATATGACACAATGTCTGTAGATTGGGATTTTGGTGAGATTGAGAACGGGGCACTGCAAAATCTAGCCCCAGGAGAAGTACTGTTCTACTGGTAGGTAAGACATTCAGTTGTTATATGTCAGCAGATACCATTTGGCAGCAAAATCAAATTCCTCATTATATTTATACTAAACTATATCACTTTAGAACTTGGAAAGGCAAGTTAGCTGAGGCTACTGCAAGCTACTCCGCACACCAGCATAAGAGAACTTGAAATCCTTGAGAACATTGCATTAGTTCATGCTCATCAGCATTCATTAGAATAATTTATTAGTATCATCATGAAAACTATACGGATACCCATTTCCTGAGTTCATTGCAATAATCACTCATATGGATACCACTGGGTAGTAAGATATGTAAGAAAAGCCTCCAATCGCAGATGAATCATGCCATCTTGGCACATGGGAATGATATATGTAATTTTTTTTTCCTCCTACTCTCTTGAAAATAATCAAAGGAATAGCTCCAGGCACATGCTTACTACTTAGGACTGGTAAGTTTCTACCACTGTGGCCCGGCTGGCAGCTGGGCTCCAGTTGTTAGAATGCCAAATCCCAGACGTGGCATGATTAAACCCAGTATCTAATCATTTTGTTATAGTAAATTCACAAAGCAGTCTGACTACAGCGTGCTCTGTCTTCATGGTGGTACACATGTTATACATTTGCTATGAAATTACTAGTGTGAATATGTAACCAAAACGTATTGTTTACAAAAGAATGTTTTCCTCCACAATTAAAAAAAAAAGATTTACACTTTTCACTAGTCTTTTTGGTAAAAGCCATGATGTTAATAGAACTTCTATTTTTCTATTTAATTTTTTGCTTTCTTATTTTTTTTCTGTTTTTTTCCTTATGATTACTATAAAATTTTTCTACCCATGATGCAAAAGCCAGCTGTTTAAAATTATAATGCTCAAAAACATTTAGGAGAAATAGTCATTGATTTATTTTCTCAAATTCAAATATTAGGGTTTAATATGTACATATTAATAAGTTTATAAAAATAGATTCTGTGGCTTTAGGCTATAATGGAAGAAATATTTAGTGTTACAAGTTATTTTATTATCTTGGCCAAGAAGATATGTAGAAACATTTAAAGAAAATATATCAAATCATTTTCTTTGTTTCTCCATACCACATTAATGGGCAATAGAACACATTTATTAAACTCTCTTGACAATGTGTAACACATTAAGTAAATCATTAAAATTCAGCTGTGGATCTGTTTTTATAGTGCTTCTCATTGTGAATAACAGTGTATTTGCTATAGATGTCGTCTTCTAGCCCTTTTCTACATAAAAAAGTACATCTTAAATTTGATTTCTATTTTTCCTTTGAGGCAGTTTTCCCTCTCTATTTCAGTTTTGTATTAAAATGTTATCAACCCTGATTAACTGATAGAAAATCTTTGGGAATTATTGTAGTTCACTGAGAGGTGATTATCAAAAGAAAATTTGGGGTCCTGTTGACTTAGTAGTCTATCAAACTAGCCAGATAAATTTGTGAACAGAGTCTGTTTTAAGCTCTTAAGGATATTATTGGATGCTTTCCCCACATCCTGTCATTTAGCTTCTAGGTGGAAATTCCATGTCACACCAAGAAAGTTGAGTATCTCCCTCCTTACCTGCCCACGTTTCCTTCTGCTCATTCCTATGGATTGTGTTGACCTCAGAGCTATTCTCTCTCTTACATCATAAATTCCTCTTGATATTTTTCTCACCAGTTTGCCACTCCCCTCCACCCCAGCATATATACTTAACTCTCTACTCAGCTTCTGTACTCAGAGGGCCAAACTGACCTCAACGGCCACCTCCAAGCCTGCGGCTACCACACCAGTCCCCACTTCGATACAAGGCACACTATCAAGTACAGGTTTTCAGCTTTCAAATCTTGAAGCTCTCCCTGTGTCCTTGTTTGATCATATTTCACATCCAATCCTCCATAAACTGTTGTGCTTCTAAAGTACCTTTAGAATCTGTCCATCCCTTTCATCTCATCTGCTGCCCTCTAGTCCAAATTACCGTCTACTCTTGTTTTGAACTCTATACTAGACTCCTGAAGTCTTCCCTTCTTCTGCCCTTGTCTCAGTTATACCTTCTTCACACAGAAGCTGAGCAAATCATGTCAATCCCCACGTTAAAAATGTCCAAAGAGTTCACATAAGAGTTAGAATAAAACCTGGCATCCAGGAGATGTTCTAAAGGGCCTGCATGATTCGGCCCTTGTCTCCGCTTCTACCTCCTACCCTTCTTTCCTTCTGCTGACTCTGGCACAGAAACTCTGGTTTTCTTGTTGTTTTTTGAAATGTTCAAACTTGGTCCACCCCAAGGTATTTGCCCTTCTCTGTTTTCTCTGCCAGAATATGTTATCCCCAAACTGAAAGCTTCTTTCCAAACTTCATTTTTCCATTTAAATATATCCCTTTTCTGCTCAGCTCATCATCCAGCCCCAGTCATTACCTGATACCTTACAAAGCTTTTCTCTCCCGTTATCACTCTTACCACCACCTAAAATTATAAAATATTTATTGTTATTAAGGAGCTTAGACCCTGTGACCCCAGAACATGCAGCTTTGGCATACTGATTATTGTAAGTTAAAGTCACTTGGGAAAGAGTAGGTCCAAGAGTAGTAGTCTGAGCCCCTTTTTTCTTCCTGAAAGTAGGAGGCAAAACTCGCACGTGAAGGATGCCCTTGTTGTATCCTGCTGAAGACATTCTTATCACCAGAGACTGGGGAATCAAGGCCTAAAATCTGTACACACTAACCTTGTTGAACTAACCCTTATCTTCCTAGTCACTTCTCCACAATTTATTGCCCCCAAACCAAACCCCTTTTGTCTATCAATTCTTTACTAACATATTATTTCTTTATCTAAAGTATAAACACTTTCTGCTCTAGTCTTCATTCTCTTATGATAGCTCCCCTGTACATGTAAAAATTTACTAAAACATATGCTTTTCTCCCATTCTTCTGTCTTATGTCAATTTAATTCTTATGCTCAGCTGAAAACCCAAAGAGGGTAGAGGAGGTATTTTTCCTCCCTTCCACCTATTAGAACTTAACTCTATGAAGCAGG
The DNA here is from genome assembly GCA_032199065.1 of Smutsia gigantea. NCBI lineage: Eukaryota > Metazoa > Chordata > Mammalia > Pholidota > Manidae > Smutsia > Smutsia gigantea. The sequence goes on from JAVSCE010005247.1 coordinate 155,783, forward strand.
GTGTCTGTCTTGTTGACTATTGTACCCTCATTGTCTAGAAAAGGTTTAATAAATATTTGCTAAATAAATAAATGACTAGCGCATCCTATAAATTAAAATTCCTATCTTTTCATCATAACTAGTAGATAATGATTTTTACTTATTTTGATTAAAGTACAATTTCTTTTACTTCTGAGACACTTGAATAAACATTAGGAAAGGAACTACAGTACACAGCTCGCTTTTTCATACTTCCTCTCAGTGAGCCGTGTCGATCTGCTGCTAGCTCACCCCTCTGCCTTACTGACTAGCTCTCTTAGAGAAAAAGATAAACTAGCTCAAAGTAACATTGGGAAGTTACTTTGCTGAGCATGATCTATAGCTGTAACTCTAAATCAGAATCACCTGGAGAGCTTATTGAAACAAAAACAGCAGGGCCCCAACCCCAGAATTTCTCGTAGATCTGGGATATGGCTAGAAAATTTGCATACCTAATTGGATCTCAAGGACTGCTGACTCTGCTAGTCTGGGGACCACAATTTGAGAACCTCTTATCTGTAAATATCTAGATGATGGTCATCTGCTTTTGTTATGACTTCCTTCCGGAGGGACCTGGGGTGGAGGTTTTCTAAGAACAGGCAGGATAAGGAATGGGGCCCAGGGCCCTGCTGGCTGTGTATACTAGCTGAAGCAAGCAATTATCAGAGGAAGTCGCCTCAAGAGTTTTCTGGGCAGCCTTTCAAAATCAAAATGAGAAAGAAGAGGCAGTAATGAAAGAGGTAGAGGTAGAGACAAGGATAAAGCTGAGAGACTAGAGAAAAAGACAGGAAGCAAGGAGAAAACGAAGATGAGAGAGGAGGCAGAGAGGACTTGGAACAAGTGAGATGCTGACAGATGTAGAAATTCTGAAAGTACAGAGAATGCCTGAAGTGCCTGAAAGGACCAGCTGAAGTGGATTTGGAGAAGTTGGTGTTTGCAGTAAATTTTCCTGTGGTTATTATGGATTCAGATCTAGAGAGAATTATATGGGGGGAATGAGAGAAGCAATAAAGAAACTAACACAAAGCAGAGTTCCTCCATCACATTTAGAGGCCTTCAAGTGATAGACAAATTCTTATAATCAAAATCTGTATTCGTTTCCTAGGGTTGTCTTAATAAAGTATCATACACTTGGCAGCTAAGAGAGCAGAAGTGTATTGTATTACAGTTCTGCAGGCTAGAAGTCCAAAATCAAGGTGTCAGCAGGGCTGCGCTCTCGCTGGAGGCTCCACGGGAGGATTCTTCACTGCCTTTCCTTAGCGCCTAGAGGTTGCCTGTGATCCTGGGCATTTCTTGGTTTGCACTGCATCACCCGAATCTCTGCCTGGTCATTACATGGATTCTCCCTGTGCCATCCATTTCTCATGTTGTTTGGGCTTTCTATTGGTGTTAGTATGAAAGATAGGTTTAAAAACAAAACTATTTCGGCAAAATATTTAGTGGAAGAGGAAATAACTGGGCTTCCTTTCCTTTGGCTGTGATCCCCCTAAGATTTGCTCTTTGCAAATGATCTCATGTGATCTACTTGTTATTATTCCCTACTTGTTACTTTTATTATTCAGGTGTCTCATCTGTCTGCTCTGCTCTTTAGCCATTCATTAAGCTAAAACTGAGTTTCCAGTTCTCTGTCACAACTCTTCAGTCAGGCATAACGTTTCAACTATCAAACCTAATAAACTAATGGACTTTGATGGGACTGGATTAACAATAATAACCAAAAGCTTACATATATTAAATGCTTTCTAGGTGTTCTGTACAGAGCTAAGTTTTTCTTATGTTACCAAGCCCATTTAATTTCTTTGTCTTCTTGAAATTCTAATTTCAAAAAGCTTATAATTATAATCCTGGTGTTGTAAGAGCTCTATTAAAGGATGAGAGAATCTATTAATTAGTCAATAAATAGAATGGGCAAAATATAATTCTGCTGATGGGTGTTTTGGCATTCTTCAAATAGCACTGTGTAGGTGGTTGTCAATTCTTACTTTACTGCCTGCCTTATCACTTTTAATTGTATCTTTCTTATGTAAACTAACTCATATGTAGCATTAAGAGACTATTTAACAAGATAATTTTTATTTTGCTAAAATAGAACTCATTTTCCAAATTTTGAATAGCTTTGTGTAGATCTGTGTGTGTGTGTGTGTGTGTGTGTGTATGAAGAAAGGCATATCTGTTTACAGAAATTCCTGAGTTTAATGAAATTATTTATATTGGGAAAAATGAGTCATTTTTAATACTAGACTTTTATTGTTATGGCAATAAAATCTGTTATAGTATAAGCCATTTCGAATGATGCCTGGTTTCTAGCAAATGTTATTGATTTTTTTATTTGATGAAAATATTTTAAACTTTATGGCAGTTTTTCCAACCAGAGCCATTTGAGCGCCCAGTCTACCCATCATATGTCAAAGCTCTTTATAGCTATATATAGTAGAACAGGTTTACTGGAGAGTCTGAGCCTGGTGAGATACACACTTGAAAAGGATTTATTTTCTCTAATCAATGCCCCCAACTGTGCAATGTCGAATCTTCCTCTCCTGCTCGGTAGCAGATCTCTAAAGGACACCTTGGGCAGGTTTTGTAACTTCTCTCTATTTTAAGTTTTTAAAAAGTCTAGTCTAGCTTTCAACTCCAAAATCATATCCTCTCCTGATCATAGTGCAGGCCTGGTTTAGGGCTGAAGGACCCCAAGGAAGTATGGTCTGCTCTCTCCTTGCTGTACTATCACAGCGAGTCAAATGTAGTATGTCTCTCTGTGACATCTCTCCACCTTCTGTCTTATGCTTATGTTTCTAGCTGCTCTGGGAAGAGATACAGAGTAAAGGGACCGAGTCTTTATTGAGCTTGCAAGAGCAATACTTTTCTCATACGGCCAACTGCCTTACTCTTCTGGAAAACGCTGATAGGTCATCAAAATCCTAGATGGCAGACATCTGGTTGGTGGCTTTCTAATGAAACACATGGATAACTTCCTTGGAGGTCGTTCTGGCAACAACCCCACTGTAAATTTCCCTCATTTACTATTATTTATGTTCATTTAACGCTGACATAGATCTTACTTGGTCCTGTACCCTGTTGCATGGCTCACAAATATTAAATAATTTAATTATCTAAAAGTCATATGACATAGATACTTTTCTCACTTCCATGGGGAAACTGAACCACAGTGAAACTGAGCAGCTTGTGCGGGATCACATATCTAGTAATTAACTGCCTTGGGATCTGAACCCAGGCAGCCTGGCTCCAGGGCTGCTTAACTACTATGTCGGGCTGCCTTCCTGTGGTTGTCTCTGGCTTGAGACAACAGTTTAATAGGAAAATTGGTAAGAATGGTTGGGAGCCAGACATTTTCTAGACTAAACATATAATCTTATAGATTTTGGAGTCATCAATACCTATTTTTGATTTTTGAATTATGAGAGTAGATAAGCTATCTGAAGGGGAGGATCTAACTGACAAAAATATAATATTTAAGAAACATGAAAGACTTCAGGGAAGAAGACTTTAAAGGACCAGGGTGATCGAAGATTTAGTGTTTACCACACACAGAGACATGGACATGCCCAGACAAGACAACAGCTGGGTGTCCATTCTAACCTCAGTCTGTAAGTGGCTGTCCCTCATTCAATCAGGGAAGAGGCTACACACTTGAACAGGGGATGCCCGGAAAACACTGCCTCGGTTGGCAAAATAAGAGCCTTAGAGTTAACAGAACCTACCTCCATAAATCACTGTTGTCCTTGGAGAGTGAGTCAAGGGAGAGTTTCCTTCACATGCAGCAGTTTAATCAACAATATACTTAAAAAAAGTGTTGCGAATTCATGTCTCATCTCATCATGTATGCAGTGACCTCTTAGTGTTCTTTATATATCGGCAACCTGAACAAGTAACTGTCTACGTGGCCTGAGTCTGTATTGAACACTGAAGTTATTAGAGCCAAAGATTGGAGATTTTCAAGTGGAAATGAACAGCTGCACCATATTCAAATGTGTCCAGTGCATCAAAAATTGGGAAATTAGATTCTGTAATTAGAAGGTCATTCTGGTTTTGTAAGAGGAAATCAGGGTCATTCACTTCCCAGCTGTACTGCATTTTAATTTGACATTTTAATATTTGATTCATTTTGAATTTTTTTCCAATGCATAGTATCAAATGCAATTCCACATTTATTTTGATATTGATAGTTAGCCAGTGTTCCCAAAGCCTTTTATGATTTTTTTCCTTCTTAATTTGAGATCTAAGCATTTTCATATATTAAAGTATCATGTTTATATACGTTTTTCTACTCCAATGATCTATTAATATATAATCTTGTTTTACTTGTGGAAGCTTTATAGTATGTTTTAATATGAGGAGTCTACTGCTTCTCATTGCTCTTCTTTAACCAAATTTTCCTGGCTATTCATGTTTGTTTAGTTTCTGTATGATCTTTACAATAACCTATTTAGTTCAGAAAAAATTTTAAATTATGATATTACATTATAAATTTTTCGAATTTTTTTCCTTTTTGAGTCTTTTAAAGTTTTTAGTCAAAGACCATATTCATTTCTGATTAAGTTTATTTGCAGGGATTACATCTTCTTTCCTACCCTTATAAATCTGGTCTCTCCTTCAGTACAGTTTTATTTTATTTTATCTTTCCCCTGGTTGCTATTGTTGGTGGTTAATTGAGTTGCTGATATTTGTAGATTTTGGCCAAAATTAATCCTTCAATACAATTTAAATTATTTTATTTGAAAGCTATTTGTTTATGCATATTAATGTTTTACACTGTACTATACTGAGTTATTTTATTTCTTACAGAATAATTTTTGCTGCTTCTCTTCTGCTTTATAGGTATGTACACACCATCTGTAAATAGTGAGGCCACTTTATTTCTAAATTTTATGTCTTCGATTTCTTTCCTGTATCTAACTCTTTCAGTCAGTAACTTAAGTTAGTGTTAAATAATAATGTGATGGAACATGCTTATCTTGTCCTTGACTTTGCTAGCGAAAATGTTTAGTGCTTTTCCATTAAGCCTTTTGACCTAAGATGAATATATCATCATTTTAAGAAAGTATCTATAAATTATCATTTTATTGAGTATTTTTACATTAAAGTACTATCTTTAGATATTATGACACTTCTTCTTAGGCTTATTAATATGATAAATTAATAACTTGCTTAATTTTGAGCAATCCTCATATATGGAATAAAATTCCCTTGGAAATGATATATTGCTGTAATGATGCACTGAATCTGTTGCAAATATTTTATAATGGATATCTCATTATAATTCATAAATGATCTTGATTGGTAGTATTTTTATGAAGGACTTGACAGATTTTAATACCTGTGTTATGGTTGCTTTGCAGAAAAGGAACTTAGTTTCTAAAAAATATCCGTGGTCTACAAGAGCTCAAACAACTTTGAAATGATCTATCTGTTAAGGTTTATACATTTCCCATGTAAAGTCACTAGGCCTTGCACCTTTGGGGGGAGATCTAATTTTACCAAAATTGTTTCTTCTGTAGGAAATGACATGTTTAGGGTCTTAGTGCAAATAGAGTCAATTTATATTTTTCTAGAAAAAATTTAATTTCTTCCAGGTTTTCCAATCTGTTTTATTGGTGAGCAAAGAATTTTTGTGGTTTTTCTGATTTTCTCACTTTTTTATTCTGTATTGTGAAATTTTGTATATTTGTTCTTTATTCTTTTTTCCATGACTAGGTTGGTTAGTAGTTTGTTGACTATGTGCTTATTGTGAAACTAGCTTTGAATTTTACTGATTATACTTTTTTCAGGTTTATAAATATTTTCTGTTTTTATCATTAATAATTTGTCTTTGGCTTAACTTGTGATTTCTAACATTTTGAGTCAGATTGTTACTTCTTTTTACTGGCATAAAATTTATAGCTATGAATTATCTTCTTAATACTGCTATAGCTGTAGCTGTATTCTGTAGGTTTTGATGTGCAATGTATTCATTTACATATTTTCTAGACTTTATAGTATTTTGATTTGCCTGTTTAGTAGAAGATTGTTTAAGGGAGGATTTATTAATTTGAATTTGGTAAGGTATATTGGTTTTCTGATCTTGTCAAAAATTTCTTGTTTCTTTTTTCTTTACTCAGATAATGTTCCCTGTACAATTTTTATATTTGGGGATTTATGAAACTTTTTGTAGCATATATTCTGGTCATGGTTATTGTTTCATGAGTATGTAGGAAGTATCTTTTCACATGTAGAATTAAATATATTTCAATCTTAGTCCTTCTGTTTTTCTTTTGATTATCTTCATTGCTCTTATTTATTCACTGACCTGTATGAGCTAAAGAAATGAGCTAAGTTTCCTCAAACTAGGCATCTTCTAATATTCCCATATTTCTATAGCTTTGTTTTATAATATTAACCTATATTATTCTTGATATATAAATATTCCAAACTCTTATAGCTTCACTATAAATTGCCCTTTCAATTTCTTAAAATGCCTCTTTGACACAAATTTGACTTTTCCCCCCAAATTTATTGAGGAATAATTGATGAACATAATTGTATATTCAAAATATACAGTGTGGTGATTTGATATACATATACATTGGGTAACAATTACCAAGATCGACAGCGAGTTCCGGGAAGATGGCGGCGTGAGCAGGGCGGTGGAAATCTCCTCCCAAAACAATATATATCAATGAAAATACAGCAAATACAACTATTCCTAAAAGAGAGACCAGAATATACAGGACAGCGAACAGCCTGCATCTGCACCTGAGAGGACTCGGCACCCCGCGAGGCGGGTAAGATACAGAGCCATGACCCGGCAGGACCTGAGCACTCCCCCAAACCAGCGCACCGGCCGGAGGAGAGGATTCAGAGCTGGGAAGGAGTGGAAGTAGAGGCCTGTGAAATAACCAGCCCCGGTGATCTACGCTGGGAGTGCTGACACACATGGCGCAGTGTCTCAGATATTAGAGAGGCAGAAGGTGCAGGTTTTGAGCTGGGAACACGCCCGGGTCCTTGCAACAGGCTCCCCCAGGACAAAAGAAAAGTGCGTGTTTTTTTGGCGGTCTTAAAGAGGCAAGGGCCTGGGATCGTCCCAGCACACTCGGCCCAGCAGGTTGAGAGTCCTGAGGAATTTCGGACCCCTTGGCTGGCAACTGGGAAAAAGTAGCTGCACTGAAACTTCACATAGAGAACAACAGCCCCCCATTCGTTAACACCCAGGCCAGAGCTGCAGGTGGCCCTGCGGAGCTGCGCAGCCATGGCTGTGGAATAGTAAATCAACAGTGCCATCTACAGCATCCCTAAAGAATCTACTACCGGTGGGCTTTTTTTTTTCCTTTCTTTTCTTTCTTTCTTTTCTCTTTTCTTTCTCTTTTTTGTCTTTCTTTTTTTTTTTTTAAGTCTTAAAGAGCACAGCTGACATACATGGCACCTACCAGCAACCACATCTATCGCCATGAAAAGACAGAGGAATATGGTACAGACCAAGCTCACCCAGACCCAGACAACACCAGAGAGGGAGACTGAAAGGATGGAAATGCACAATCTTCCTGAAAAAGAATTCAGAATAAAATACATAAACATGCTGATGGATCTACAGAGAAATATGCAAGAGCCGAGGGAGGAAGTGAGGGAAGTCAGGGAAGACAATGCAGAAATGAGACAAGCCATTGATGGGTTTAGAAGCAGACTGGACAAGATGCAAGAGACTGTTAATGGAATAGAAATCAGAGAACAGGAATACAGAGAAGTTGAGGCAGAGAGAGATAAAACGATCTCTAGGAATGAAAGAATATTAAGAGAACTGTGTGACCAATCCAAATGGAACAATATTCGCATTATAGGAGTACCAGAGGAAGAAGAGAGAAAAAGGGATAGAAAATGTCTTTGAAGAAATAATTGCTGAAAACTTCTCCATGCTGGGGAAGAAAATAGTCTCACAGTCTACGGAAGCCCACAGATCTCCCAACACAAGGGACCCCAGGAAGACAACACCAAGACACATAATAATTAAAATGGCAAAGACCAAGGATAAGGACAGAGTATTAAAGGCAGCTAGAGAGAGAAAAAAGATCACCTACAAAGGAAAACCCATCAAACTATCATCAGACTTCTCAACAGAAACCTTACACGCCAGAAGAGAATGGCATGACATATTTAATGTAATGAAACAGAAGGGCCTCGAACCAAGAATATTGTATCCAGCACAATTATCATTTAAATATGAGAGAGGGATTAAACAATTTCCAGACAAGTGAAAGCTGAGAGAATTTACCTCCCATAAACCACCTCTACAGGACATCTTAAAGGAACTGCTCTAGAGGGAAGCATTCCTAAGGCTAAAAAGATATCACCAGAGAAAATAAAATCATAGCAAAGAAAGCAGACCACCCAAATACTAACAAAGGCAAAGAATAAGACAACTAGTATATAAAGAATGGAGGAGGAGGAATAAGAAGGGAGAGAAATAAAGAAACATCAGATGCTGTTTACAATAACTTAACAAGAAAGTTAAGTTAGATTGTTAGATAGTAAAGAAGCAACCCTTGAACCTTTGGTAACCACAAATGTAAAGCCAGCAATGGCAGTAAGTACATATCTATTGATAATCACCCTAAATGTAAATGGACTGAACACACCAATCAAAAGACACAGAGTAACAGAACTGATAAAAAAGCAAGACCCACCTGTATGCTGCCTACAAGAAACACATGTCAAACTCAAAGATATCCCCAGACTAAGAGTTAAGAGATGGAAAAATTTAATTCATGCAAACAACAAGGAGAAAAAAACAGGCATTGCAGTACTTGTATCAGACAAAATAAACTTCAAAACGAAGAAAGTAGCAAGAGATAAAGAAGGATATTACATAATGATAAAGGGCTTAATCCAACAGGAGGATATAACCATTATAAATATATATGCACCCAATACGGGAGTGCCGGAATATGCGAAACAAATACTAACAGAATTAAAGGAGGAAATAGGCAGCAATGCATTCATTTTAGGAGACTTCAACACACCACTTACTCCAAAGGACAGATCAACCAGACAGAAAATAAGTAAACACCCAGAGGCACTGAACAACACACTAGAACAGATGGACCTAACAGACATCTACAGAACTCTACACCAAAAAGCAACAGGATACACATTCTTCTCAAGTGCACATGGAACATTTTCCATAATAGATCACATACTAGGCCACAAAAAGAACCACAGTAAAGTAAAAAATATTGAAATTCTACCAACCAACTTCTCAGATCACAAAGGTATAAAACTAGAAATAAATTTTAGAAAGAAAACAAAAAGGCTCACAAATACATGGAGACTTAACAACATTCTCCTAATTAATCAATGGGTCAATGACCAAATCAAAACAGAAATCAAAGAATATATGGAGACTAATGACAACAACACAAAGCCACAACTTCTGTGGGATGCAGTAAAGGCAGTCCTAAGAGGAAATTATATTGCAGTCCATGCCTGTTTAAAGAAGGAAGAGCATTCCCAAATGAATAGTCTAAAGACACAATTACTGAAATTGGAAAAAGAAGAACAAATGAGACCCAAAGTCACCAGAAGGAGGGACATAATAAAGATCAGAGAAGAAATAAATAAAATTGAGAAGAACAAAACAATAGAAAAAAATCAATGAAACCAAGAGCTGGTTCTTTGAAAAAATAAAATAGATACACCCCTAGCCAGACTTATTAAGAGAAAAAGAGAATCTACACACATAAAAAGAATCAGATATGAGAAAGTAAAAATAACGACAGAACCCACAGAAATATAAAGAATTATAAGAGAATGTTATGAGAATCTATATGCTAACAATCTGGAAATCCTAGAAGAAATGGACAACTTCTTAGAAAAATACAACCTTCCAAAACTGACCAAGCAAGAAACATAAAATCTAAACTGACCAGCAATGAAATTGAAGTGGTAATCAAAAAACTACCCAAGAACAAAACCCCTGGACCGGATGGATTCACCTCTGAATTCTACCAGACATATCAAGAAGAAATAACACCCATTCTCCTTAACGTTTTCCAAAAAATAGAAGAGGAGGGAATACTTCCAAACTCATTCTACGAAGCCAGCATCACTCTAATACCAAACCGGGCAAAGACCTCTCCGAAAAGAAAATTACAGACCAATATCGCTGATGAATGTAGATGCAAATATACTCAACAAAATATTAGCAAACCAAATTCAAAAATACATCAAGAGGATAATACACCATGATCAAGTGGGATTCATCCCAAGGATGCAAGGATGGTACAACATTCGAAAATCCATCAACATCATCCACCACATCAACAAAAAGAAGAACAAAAACCACATGATCATCTCCATAGATGCTGAAAAAGCATTTGACAAAATTCAGCATCCATTCCTGATTAAAACTCTCAACAAAATGGGTATAGACGGCAAGTACCTCAACATCATAAAGGCTATATATGACAAACCCACAGCTAACATCATACTTAACAGCAAGAAGCTGAAAGCTTTTCATCTAAGATCGGGAACAAGACAGGGATGCCCACTCTCTCCACTGTTATTCAACCTACTACTGGAGGTCCTAGCCACAGCAATCAGACAAAACAAAGAAATACAAGGCATCCAGATTGGTAAAGAAAAAGTCAAATTGTCACTATTTGCAGATGACATGATACTGTACATAAAAAACCCTAAAGACTCTACTCCAAAACTACTTGAACTAATATCTGAATTCAGCAAAGTTGCAGGATACAAAATTAACACACAGAAAGCTGTTGCTTTCCTATACACTAATGATTAACTAAAAGAAAAAGAAATCAGAAAAACAATTCCATTCACAATTGCATCAAAAAGAATAAAATACCTAGGAATAAACCTAACCAAGGAAGTGAAAGACCTATACTCTGAAAACTACAAGACAGTCCTAAGACAAATTAAAGAGGACACTAACAAATGGAAATTCATCCCATGCTCTTGCCTAGGAAGAATAAATATTGTCAAAATGGCTATACTACCTAAAGCAATCTATAGATTCAACACAATCCCTATCAAAATACCAACAGCTTTCTTCAATGAACTGGAAGAAATAATTCTAAAATTCATATGGAACCACAAAAGACCCCAAATAGCCAAATCAATCCTGAGAAGGAAAAATAAAACAGGGGGAATTACGCTCCCTGACTTCAAGCTCTACTACAAAGCCACAGTAATCAAGACAATTTGGTATTGGCACAAAAACAGACCCACAGACCAGTGGAACAGAATAGAAAATCCAAACATTAACCCAAACATATACAGTCAATTAATATTTGATAAAGGAGCCTTGGATATTCAATGGGGAGATGACAGCCTCTTCAGCAGCTGGTGTTGGAAAAACTGGACAGCTACATGTAAGAGAATGAAACTGGACTACTGTCTAGCCCCAAACACAAAGGTAAACTCAAGGTGGATCAAAGACCTGAGTGTAAGTCATGAAACCATAAAACTCTTAGAAAAAAACATAGGCAAAAATCTCTTAGACATAAACATGAGCGACTTCTTCATGAACATATCTCCCCAGGCAAGGGAAACAAAAGCAAAAATGAACAAGTGGGACTATATCAAGCTGAAAAGCTTCTGTACAGCAAAGGACACCATGAGTAGAACAAAAAGACATCCTACAGTATGGGAGAATATATTCATAAATGCCATATCTGATAAGGGGTTGACATCCAAAAAATATAAAGAACTCACGCACCTTAACAAACAAAAGCAAATAATCCAATTAAGAAATGGGCAGAGGACATGAATAGACACTTCTCTAAAGAAGAATTTCAGATGACCAACAGGCACATGAAAAGATGCTCCACATCACTAATCATCAGAGAAATGCAAATTAAAACCACAATGAGATATCACCTCACACCAGTGAGGATGGCCAACATCCAAAAGACAAACAACAACAAATGTTGGGGAGGATTTGGAGAAAAGGGAACCCTCCTACACTGCTGGTGGGAATGCAAATTAGTTCAACCATTGTGGAAAGCAGTATGGAGGTTCCTCAAAAAACTCAAAATAGAAATACCATTTGACCCAGGAATTCCACTCCTAGGAATTTACCCTAAGAATGAAGCAGCGCAGTTTGAAAAAGACAGATGCACCCCTATGTTTATCACAGCACTATTTACAATAGCCAAGAAATGGAAGCAACGTAAGTGTCCCTCAGTAGATGAATGGATAAAGAAGAGGTGGTACATATACACAATGGAATATTATTCAGCCAGAAGAAGAAAACAAATCCTACCATTTGCAACAACATGGATGGAGCTAGAGGGTATTATGCTCAGTGAAATAAGCCAAGCCGACAAAACAAGTACCAAATGATTTCACTCATATGTGGAGTATAAGAACAAAGAAAAAAAACTGAAGGAACAATAGAGCAGCAGTCTCATGGATCCCTAAGAACGGACTTATAGTTACCAAAGGGAAAGGGACTGGGGAGGATGGGTGGGAAGGGAGGGACAAGGGGGATAAGGGGGCATTGCCATTAGCAGATATAGTGTTGGGGGCGCATGGGGAGGGCTGTACAAGTCAGAGAATACAAGTAGTGACTCTATAGCATCTCACTACGCTGATGGACAGTGACTGTAATGGGGTTGGTGGAGGGGACCTGATGAAGGCAGTAGTTTAATCACCATAATATTGCACATGTAATTGTAGATTAATGATACCAAAATTAAGTATATAAAAAAACAATTACCAAGATGAAGGCAATTAACACATGCAGTATTTCATATAGTTAACTTTGTGTGTGTGTGTTGTAAATGCTAAGAAAATCTACTCTTAGCAACTTTCAGCTATACAACAATATATTAAGTATAGTCATCATGTTGTGTATAATTAGATCCTCAGATCTTATTCTACATATAATTGGAAGTACATACACTTTGACCTACATCATCCCACTGCCTCCTCCCTCATTCCCTGGCAACCACCATTCTATTTTCTGCTTTTATGAAATCAGCTTTCCAACTTCCCCACCCTTTTTTTATTTTAAGATTCCACATATAAGATATACAGTGTTTATCTTTATCTGTGAGGCTTATTTCACTCTGTAATGCTCTCTATGTTGACCCATGTGTTGCAAATATATATAATGTTACAGTGAATATGAGAGTGCCAATATCTCTTTAGCACAGTTATTTCATTTGCTTTATATGTTTATAATAGTGAGATTGATGGATCATATGGTAGTTCTGTTTTTAAGCTTTGGAATAACCGCTATACTGTTTTCCATAATGGCTGTACCAGTTAACAATCCCATGAAACATGTAGAAGGATTCTGTTTTTTCTATATCCTTGGCTTATCTTTTGTGCTTTTGGTAGTAGCCAACCTAACGGTTGTGAAGTAGTATCCTATTGTAGTTTTGGTTTACGTTTCTCTCGTATTAATGATGTTGAGCACTTTTTCTTGTAGCTGTTGGCCATTTGTATGTCTTCTTTAGAAAAAAATGTCTGTTTTGGTCTTTTGCCCAATTTTTAATGGGATTATTTGCTCTTTTGCTACTGAGTTGTGTGAGTTCTTTATGAAAATTGGATATCAACCCATTATCAGGTATATGCTTTGCAAATATTTTATCCCATTTCAAAGAACGCCCTTTCATTTTATTTATGGTTTCTTTTGCCATGCAGAAGCCCCACCATTGACAGATACTTACTTAATTACATTAGCTTTTGCTGGACATGCTTTTGTTGTGATTTCCAAGAAATCAGTAGCAAGACCAATGTCAGGGACCTTTTTGCCTATTATTTCTTTGATGAATTTTATGGTTTTAGGTCTTACATTTAAGTCTTTAATCCATTTTGAGTTAATTTTTGTCAGTGGTGTAAGAAAAGATCCAGTTTCATTCTTTCACATGTGAATATCCAGTTTTCCCAACACCCTTTATTGAAGAAACTATTCTTTACTCATTTTGTCTTCTTGATACCCCTGTCAAAAATTAGTTGACTGTATACTTGTGATTTTATTTCCTGGATCTCTGCTGTATCCCACTTGTCTACATGCCTGTTTTTATGTGAGTACCATAGTGTTCTGATTTCTATACTTTGTAATACAGAAGTGCGAAGCCAATGGCTTTGTTCTGTCTTAAGATTGCTTTGGATGTCCAAGGTCTTTTTCTGGTTTCCATACAAGTTTTGAGACAGTTTTTTTCCCATCCCTGTGAAAACTACAGTTGTAATTGTGATAGAGATTGCATTGAGTCTATAGATTAATTTGGTAAGTGTAGATGTTTTAACAATATTGATTCTTCTAATCCAAGAACATTGAGTATCTAATTTTTTGTGTGTCTTCTTCAGTTTCATTCATCAATATTTTATAGTTTCCACTGTACAGGTCATTTGTGACTTGGTTAATTTATTCTTAAGTATTTTATTGTTTTTGATGAAATTGTAAATGAAATTGTTTTCTTAATTTCTCTTTAGATAGTTCATTGTTACTGTATGGAAATGCAATTAATATATGACTTGATTTTGTCTCCTATGACTTTACAGAATTAACTTTTAGTTCTAACAGTTTTTGGTGCAGTCTTTAAGATTTTCTGTATACAATATGTCATCTGTAAACACTGATAATTTTACTGCTTACTTTCTGATTTGCTTGTTTTTTATTTTTATTTGTTCTTGACTAATTGCTGGGCTAGACTGTAAGTACTATGTTGATTAAAGCACTGAGAATAAGCACCCTTGTCTTATTGATCTCAGAGGAAGGGTCTTCAGCTTTCATCACTGAGAGTGATGTTAGCTATGGGCTTGCCATATATGGCCTTATTTATGTTAAGGTCCATTCTTTCTATGCCTAATTTATTGAAAGTTTTTATTGTGAAAATATATTGAATTTTGTTGAGTTCTTTTTCTGCATCTGTTGAACTGAACATATGGTATCTTTCATTCCGTTAATATGTTGTATAACATTTAATAATTTGTGAATTTCTGTGTGTATATTCCTTTTATCCCAGGGATATAAACCACTTGATGATGGTGTATGATCCTTTTAAGGAGCTCATGAATCAAATTTACTAGTATTGTGTGAAAGATTTTTGCATCTATGTTTATCAGAGATACTGGTCTGTAAAGTGCTTTTATTGTAGTGTCTTTGCCTTTAATATCAGCATAATGCAGGTCTTGTGAAGTTTGTTTGAAGGGTCCCTATTTCTTAGACGATTTTGAGGTGGATTGGTACTAGTTTTTCTTTAAACATTGGATAGAATTCACCACTGAAACTGTCTGGTCCTGAACTTTTATTCACTGGAGGGATTTTGATTGCTGATTCCATTTCCCTTACTAGTAATTAGTCTGTTCAGATCTTTTTATTCATTATTCATCCTTGATATGTTGTGTTTCTAGTATTTTAAGCATTTCTTCTAAAATTTCAGTATATAAGTGTTCATAGGAGTTATGATTCTTTGTATGTCTGTGATATCAGTTATAATGTTTAATTTTGTTTGAGTCCTCTCTTATTCTTGGTGAGTCTACCTAAAGGCTTGCCAATTTTATCTTTTCAAACAACCAGTTGTTTCATTAATCTTTTCTACTACCTTAGTCTCTCGTTCATTTATTTTCATTCTGATCTTTATTTTGTTCCTTCTGCTCTTTCCCTTTTAGGTCCTATTAATATTTGCTTTGTATATTTAGGTGCTTCTATCTTTGAAGCATAAATATTTACAAATGTATATAAATGTGGGATTAATTTATTCTTCTTTTTCTAGTTCCTTAAGGTGTAAAATTAGGTTGTTTATTTGACATCTTTCTCTTTTTTATTGTAGGTGTTTATTGCTAAGAACTTCAGAACTGATTTTTTTGCTGCATCTCATAAGTTTTGATATGTTGTATTTCCATTTTCCTTGTCTCAAGGTATTTTCTAATTTCTCTTTTGATTTCTTCTCTGATCCATTTGTTTTTCAAAAGTATGTTCTGTAATCTTCACATATCTGTATTTTTTCAATTTTCTTCTTATGATTGACTTCTAGTTTCATATGACTGTGATCAGAAAAGATGCTTCATATGATTTCATTCTTTATAAATTTCTTAAAACTTTCATTGTGCAATAACATATCCATTCTGGAGAATGTTCCATATGAACTTGAGAGGAATGTGTACTATGTTGCTTTTGGAATGAAATGTTTTCTAAATGTCTGTTAAGTCAATCTGGTCTAATGTATAGTCTAAGTCCAATGTTTCCTTAGTGTTTTTCTTCTGGATGATCTATCCATTGAGTAAATGGGGATATTGAAGTCTTCTATTATTTCTGTAGTGCTCTTTCCAAGTCCTGTTAATATTTGTTTTATATATTTAGGTGCTTCTATATTTCATGCATAAATATTTATAAATGTATATATCTTCTTGTTGGATTGGCACTTTTATCATTAATTATAGTATTTTTCCTTAAGTCTATTTTGTGTGATGTAAGTATAGCTTTCCGTTGGCCTCCATTTGTATGGAAATCTTTTTCCATCCCCTTACTTTTAGTCTGTGTTTTGCATCTGTAGTGAGTCACTTGTAAGCAGCAAATTAATTGGATTTTGTTTTTTTATCCATTCATATGTCTTTTGATTGGAGCATTTAAACCATTACATTTAGTAATTATTGATAGGTACGGATTTTATTGCCTTTTGGTTAACTGTTTTCTAGCTGTTTTGCAATTATAGGTCCCTTTCTTCTTCTCCTTCTCTCTCCCTCAGTGATTTGTTGGTTTACCTAATGTACACTAGGTTTCTTTTACTTAATCTTTTGTGTATCTACTATAGGTGTTTGCTTTGCAGGTATGATGAGGCCATGTAAACTGCCCTAGAGTTATAACAGTATATTTTAAGCTGATAACTCACATTCAAATGCATTCTAAAGATATATTCTCCCCCTACATTTATGTTTTTTGATATCACAATTCACAAGTTTTTTCTTGTGTATTCATTAATAACTTATTAAAAGTATAGTTATTTTTACTAGTTTTGTCATTTTACCCTCATATAGATTAATAAGTGATTATGCCACACCATGACATCATTAGGTTATTCTGAATTTAACTATGTATTTGTTTGTACCAGTGAATCTATATTTTCATGTTTTCCAGCAACTAATTAGTGCCCTTTTGTCTTGGTTTAAAGAAACCCCTTTAACAATTATTTTCCTTTTTTCGAATATTTTATTTTTTTTTAATGTGCAACAATTACCTTTATTTATTTTGGTATTATTAATGTACAATAATGTGAGCAACATTATGGTTACTGGACTCCTGCTATTATCAAGTCCCTGCCACATACCCCATTAGAGTCACTGCCCATCAGCATAGTAAGGTGCTATAGAATCACTACTTCTCTTCTCTGTGTTATAATGCCTTTACCGTATCCCCCCCACCTATATTATGTGTAATAATAGTAATACACCTTTTTTCCCCCTTATCCCTCCCACCTACCCATTGCCCTAGTCCCTTTCCCTTTGGTAACTGTTAGTCCATTCTTGGGTCTGTGAGTCTGCTGCTGTTTTGTTCCTTCAGTTTTTTCTTTCACAGATAAGTGAATTCACTTGATACTTGTCTTTCTCCGCCTGGCTTATTTCACTGAGCATAATACCCTCTAGCTCCCTCCATGTTGTGGCAAATGGTAGGACTTTTTTTCTTGTTATGGCTGAATAAAATTCCATTGTGTATATATACCACCTCTTCTTTATCCATTCTTCTACTAATGAACACTTAGGTTGCTTCCATTTCTTTGTTATTGTCAACAGTGCTGTGATAAACATAAGGGTGTGTATGTCTTTTTCAAACTGTGCTGCTGCATTCTTAGGGTACATTCTTAAGAGTGGAATTCCTGGGTCAAATGGTATTTCTACTTTGAGTTTTTTGAGGAACCTTCATACTGCTTTCCACAATGGTTGAACTAATTTGCGTTCCCACCAGCAGTGTAGGAGGGTTCCCCTTTCCCACATCCTTGCCAACATTTGTTGACTGATTTTGGATGTTGGCCATCCTAACTGGTGTGAGGTGATATCTCATTGTTGTCTTAATTTGCATTTCTCTGATGATTAGCGATGTGGAGCATCTCTTCATGTGCCTGTTGGCCGTCTGGATTTCTTCTTTGGAGAAGTGTCTGTTCAGCTCTTCTGCCCATTTTTTATTTGGCTTATTTGCTTTTTCTTTATTGAGGTGCATGAGCTCCTTGTATAATTTGGATGTCAACCCCTTATCGGATATGTCATTTATGAATATATTCTCCCATCCTGTAGGATGTCTTTTGGTTCTACTGATGGTGTCCTTTGCTGTACAGAAGCTTTTTAGTTTGATGTAGTCCCATGTGTTCATTTTTGTTTTTGCTTCTCTTGTCCAGGGAGATATGTTCATGAAGAAGTTGCTCATGTTTATGTCCAAGAGATTTTTGCCTGTTTTTTTCTAACAGTTTTATTGTTTCATGATTTACATTCAGGTCTTTGATAAATATTGAGTTTACTTTTGTGTAAGGGGTTAGACAATAATCCAGTTTAATTCTCTTACATGTAGTTGTCCAGTTTTGCCAACACCAACTGCTGAAGAGGCTATCATTTCCCCATTGTATATCCATGGCTCGTTTATACTGTATTAATTGACCATTTATGCTTGGGTTTATATCTGGGCTCTCTAGTCTGTTCCATTGGTCTATGAGTCTGTTCTTGTGCCACTACCAAATGGTCTTGATTACTGTGGCTTTGTTGTAGAGCTTGAAGTCAGGGAGCATAATTCCCCCCACTTTGTTCTTCCTTCTCAGGATTGCTTTGGCTATTTGGGTTTTTTTGTGGTTCCATATGAATTTTAGAACTATGTGGCCTAGTTCATTGAAGAATGCTGTTGGTATTTTGATAGGGATTGCATTGAATCTGTAGATTGCTTTAGGCAACTTGGCCATTTTGACAATATTAATTCTTCCTATCAATGAGTGCCAGATGTGTTTCAATTTATTGGTATCTTCTTTAATTTCTCTCATGAGTGTCTTGTAGTTTTCAGAGTATAAGTCTTTCACTTCCTTGGTTAGGTTTATTCCTAGGTATTTAATTCCTTTTGATGGAATTGTAAATGGAATTGATTTCTCTTTCTGTTAGTTCATCGTTAGTGTATAGGAATGCAACAGAAATTTTGTATCCTGCAAATTTACTGAAATTAGATATTAGATCTAGTAGATTTTGAGTGGATTCTTTAGAGTCTTTTATGTGGAATATCATCTCATCTTCAAGCAGAGAAAGTTTGAGTTCTTCCTTACCAATCTGGATGCGTTTTATTTCTTTGTGTTGTCTGATTGCTGTGGCTAGGACCTCTAGAACTATGTTGAATAAAAGTGGGGAGAGTGGGCACCCTTGTCTTGTTCCCGATCTTAAAGGAAAAGCTTTCAGCTTCTAGATGTTAAGTATAATGTTGGCTTTGGGTTTGTCATATATGGCCTTTATGATGTTGAGGTACTTGCCCTCTATACCCATTTTGTTGGAAGTTTTATCATGAATGGATGTTGAATTTCGTCAAATGCTTTTTCAGCATCTATGGAGATGATCATGTGGTTTTGTTCTTCTTTTTGTTGATGTGGTGGATGATGTTGATGGATTTTTTAATGTTGTACCATCTTTGCCTCCCTGGGATGAATCACACTTGATCATGACGGATGATCTTTTTGATGTATCTTTGAATTTGGTTTGCTAATATTTTTTGAGTATTTTTTGTCTATGTTCTTCAGGGATATTGGTGTAATTTTCTTTTTTTGTCGTGTCTTTGCCTGGTTTTGGTATTAGAGTGATGTTGGCCTCGTAGAATGAGTTTGGGAGTATTCCCTCCTCTTCTACTTTTTGGAAAACTTTAAGGAAGATGGGTATTACGTCTTTACTAAATCTTTGATAAAATTCAGCAGTGAAACCATCCGGTCCAAGAGTTTTGCTAGTTTTATGATTAGCAATTCAACTTCTTTGCTGGTAATTGGTCTATTCAGATTTTCTGTTTATTCCTGGGTCAGCCTTGGAAGGTTGTATTTTTCTAGGAAGTTTTCCATTTCTTCTAGGTTTCCAATTTGTTAGCATATAATTTTTCATAGTATTCTCTCATGATTCTTTGTATTTCTTTGGTGTCCATAGTGATTTTTCCTTTTTCATTTCTGATTATGTGTGTAGACTCTCTTTTTTTCTTAATAAGTCTGGCTAGGGTTTCATCTATTTTGTTTATTTTCTTGAAGAACCAGCTCCTGCTTTCATTGTTTCCTTCTATTGTTTTATTCTTCTCAATTTTATTTATTTCTGCTTTAATCTTTATTATGTCCCTCCTTCTACTGACTTTGGGCCTCATTTGTTCTTCCTTTTCTAGTTTCATTTATTGTGAGTTTAGACTGTTCATATGGGACTGTTCTTCTTTCCTGAGGTAGGCCTGTATTGCATTATATTTCCCTCTTAGTATGGCCTTCGCTGCATCCCACTGATTTTGTGGTGTTGAATTATTGTTGTCATTTGTCTCAGTATATTGCTTGATCTCTGTTTTTATTTGGTCATTGATCCATTGATTATTTAGGAGCATATTGTTATGCCTCCATGTGTTTGTGGGCTTTTAAATTTTCTTTGAGTAATTTATTTCTAGTTTCATACCTTTGTGATCTGTGAAGCTGGTTGGTACAATTTCAATCTTTTTCAATTTACTGGGGTTCTTTTTGTGGCCTAGTATATGATCTATTCTTGAATCATGTTCCATGTGCACTTGAGAAAAATGTGCATCCTGTTGCTTTTGGATGGGGTGTTCTGTAGATGTCTGTTAGGTCCTTCTGTTCTAATATGTTTTTCAGTGCCTCTGTCTCTTTACTTATTTTCTGTCTGGTTGATCTGTCCTATGGCATGAGTAGTGTGTTCAAGTCTTCTAAAATCAATTCATTGCATTCTATTTCCCCTTTAATTTTCTTAGTATTTGTTTCACATATGTAGGTGATCCTGTGTTGGGTGCATAGATATTTATAATAGTCATATCCTCTTGTTAGACTGACACTTTTATCATCATGTAATGTCCTTCTTTGTCTCTTTGACTTTCTTTGTTTTGAAGTCTATTTTGTCTGATACATGTACTGTACTACTGCTTATTTCTCCCTATTAGATGCATAAAATATCTTTTTCCATCCCTTTATTTTCAGTCTGTGTATGTCTTTGTGTTTGAAGTGGTCTTGTATGCAGCATATAGATGGATCCTGTTTTTTTATCCATTCAGTGACTCTACATCTTTTGATTGGTGCAATCAGACCATTTACATTTAGGGTGATTATTGATAGGTATGTACTTATTGCCTTTGCCGGCTTTAGATTCATAGTTACCCAAGGTTCAAGGGTAATTCCCTTACTATCTGTCTAATATAATTCACTTTGTATGCTATTACAAATACAACCTAAAGATTCTTTATTTTCCTCCTCCATTCTTTTTATGTTTTGAATCATATTCTGTACTCTTTGTCTATCCCTTGCATGACATCTATTTAGCTTTAGAAATACTTCCATCTATAGGAGTCCCTTGAAAATGCACTGTAGAGGTGATTTGTGGGAGGTAAATTCTCTCAGGTTTTACTTATCTGAAAATTATTTAATCCCTCCTTCAGTTTAAATGACCTTGCCAGGTAGAGTATTCTTGGTTCAAGGCCCTTCTGCTTCATTGCATTAAATATATCATGCCACTCTCTTCTGTCCTGTAAGGTTTCTGTTGAGAAATCTGATGATAGTTTGATGGGTTTTCTTTTGTATGTGATCTTTTTTCTCTCTCTAGGTGCTTTTAAAAGTCTTTATCCTCGACCTTTGTCATTTTTATTATTATATGTCTTGATGTTTTCTTCCTTGGGTCCCTTGTGTTGGGATCTGTGCATCTCCATGGCCTGAGAGACTTTCTCTTTCCCCAGATTGGGAAGTTTTCAGCAATTACTTCCTCAATGACACTTTCTATCCCTTTTTCTCTCTTCTTCTTCTTCTGGTACATCTATTATGCGAATATTGTTCTGTTCGATTGGTCACACAGTCCTCTGAATATTCTTTCATTCTTAGAGATTCTTTTTTCTCTGTGCCTCAGCTTCTTTATATTCCTCTTTTCTAATTTTAATTCCATTTGCCCTCTCTTCTACTACATCTAATCTGCTTTTAAATCACTCCATTGTATGTCATTTTCATATGGAATTTCCTAATGATTGAATCTCCATCTTAAATTTGTCCCTGAGTTCTTGGATATTTTTCTGTACCTCCGTAAGCATGTTTATGATTTTTATTTTGAACTCTCTTTCAGGAAGATTTGTGAGTTCAGTTTCATTTGGCCCTTTTTCTGGGGTTTCTGAGATTTTGGTGTGAACCATGTTTTTTGACATTTTATATTTCTGTGTTGTGCCATCTATTGCCCAGAAGCTGCAGTCTCTGGAGCTGCTCAGCCCCTAGAGTGAGGTTGGAGGTCATAGGGGAGTGCAGCTGGTGCCTGAGGGGATGAAAGATCTGTTTCTTGATTCCTGTTTGCCATGGCTGTCTCCCATATCAGAGCAGTAGCAGTAGGGTGAGCACACAGGTGTAAACCGCTGTGCTTTGCATCTCTAGCTGTTGTGGGTGGGGCCTACCTCTGGCTGGCCTGATGCCAGTGCAGTGACTGCGGGTTTGCGAGCAGGTGCCTGCAGGCCAGCAGGAAGGCTCGGCAGGCTGTGTATCACAGTGGGGGGCCTCGGAGCTGAGTAGGCAGCCAGGGGGATGGAGTTCCTTAAGCTCCTCAGTGTTCCCAACCAGCTGGGCAGTGCGCTCCCAGACAACCTTGTTCTGCTCTCCCTTCTCCCGCACAGCAAGCTCCTTGCAAACCCCGCCCCTTCATCAGCCTTCTTCCTGCTAGGAAGCCTCTCAGACCGCCTACCTTTCTCTTGTCCCAGAGTGGCCAGGTGTGGATCCCCTCCTCCACAAATGGCCGGACTCTCTATCTCAAGCACTCCATCTGACCGAGCTCCCCATCCTCCAAAGCACCACACAATGTAGGTTTCTGCTCACGAAGCCGATCTCCAGGGCTAGGTGTTCCGAAATCCCAGGCTTCCACCCCCTCCCCGCTCCATTTGTCTTCCTCCTGCCAGTGAGCTGGGGTGTGGGAAGGGCTTGGGTTCTGCCGGATCAAGGCTTTGGTACGTTACCCTGTTTCATGAGGTCTGCTCTGTTTGTAAGGTCTGTATGCCATCTGGTGCAGCCTTCTTTCCTGTTGCTGTTTTAGAGTTAGTTGTATTAACTATATTTTTGCAGAATCTGTGGTTTTGGGAGGAGTTCTCTGTCTCACTTCTCACACTATCATCTTGAATCCCCCTTTAACATTTCTTATAAGGCTAGTCTAGTATTAATGAACCAGTTCAGCTTTGGAAAACTTATTGTCTGTCATTCATTTTGAATGACAACTTTGCCAGGTAGTGTATTCTTGGTTGTCAGTTCTTTTCTTTCAGCACTTTGAATATATTGTACCACTCTTTCTAGCCTGCAAATTTCTGCTGAAAAAAGTCTGTTCATAGTCTTATGGACATTCCCTATACTTAATAAATTGTTTTTCTCTTGCTGATGTAAAGAATATTTTCTTGTCTTTAAATCTGACACTTTAATTATAACATATCTTGGTCTTGGGTCTTTGGATTCATCTTCGTTGTAACTCTATGGACTTCCGGGATCTGGATTTCTGTTTCCTTTCCCAAGTTAGGGAAGTTTTCGTCCATTATTTCTTCAAGTAAGCTTTCTGTCCCTTTTCTCTCATTTTCTTCTTGGATCCCTATAATGTAAATGTTAGTCCACTTGATGTTGTCATTTAAATTCTTTAAGTTATGTTTACTCTTTTTCATTCCTTTTTCTTTTTGCTCCTCTAATTGGATAATTTCCACTGCCTTGTCTTCAAGTTCACTGATCCTTTCTTTTGCTTCATCTAGTCTACTGTTGAACCCCTCTGTTGTGTATTTCAGGTCAATTATTATATTCTTAAGCTCAAGGATTTTTGTTTTGTATTTTATGTTTTCCCTCTCTGTATTTATATTGTCATTTTTCCCATGCACTGTTCTCCTGACCTCATTGAGCATATTTTTAATCATTATTTTGAATATTTTTGAGACAAGTAACTTATTTCCATTTTATTAATTACTTTTTTCTGGGGTTTTATTTTATTCTTTCATTTGAAACATATTCTTCTGTTTCTTCATTTTCCTTGACTCTGTGCATTAGATAAAACAATTACTTTCAATCTTGAATGAGTAGCCCTGTGTGGGAAATGAACCTTATTGTTGAGTCCTGTCCTGCCTCTTGGTTGCCTCTCATACCTTTGATCGTCCAGGCAGCCTTCTTTCTTTCTTAGTGTTTCTCATGGTTGAGTGTGTGCCAAGACTTGTCCATATCCCCAGCAGAGCATCCCAGTCAGCATCTAGAGGCAGGCTGTTCAGAAACCAGACCCTTGGGCATCAACTTTTAAAGTATTCAGAAACTCATCTTTCCAGGGAAGACTGGAATATTAGGTTTTCCTCTGTCCCATCTGCACTGAGCCCTAGCAGGGAAGAAGCCAGTTAAGAACTGTTTCTTGGTTTGCTATGGTCTCATTGAGCTTAAGAACACAGGTCCGTTGGCCATCAGAACCAAGCAATCAAGGGTTGTGTTCTCAGGGTGGCAGCCACAAAAACTAGGGTGCCAGACTTGTGCACCAGCATCTTTCATGGAAACACCTGCAACCTGGGGTGGAGCAGAGGGCAAGTATAATGATGCATCTGCTGTCCTTAGTGTCTGGAAAGAATTGCAGTCACATACCCTAAATATGTATTGAATTACAGGTCTGCCCCTGAGTCTGAAGCTTTCAAGATCTGCAAATAGGCTTCTTGTACAGAAAGTCTTGGCTATTCAGTGTGTTGCGTCTGTGCTGTGCACTACGGGTATTATCAGGTTAAGAACTGTTTCTTTGTTTGTTACACTCCTTTAAGATCCACAAATGTATCTGTACTGACAACCAGAGCCAGGTGGTCAATGGGTCTACATCCTCTGGGTGGCATTCATAAAGTCTGAGGTCCCAAACATGTTCATAAGCTCCTGTCTGGGAGATATTGGTGACCTAGAGTGGGGCAGAGAACAAGCATGAAGTCGGTATCAGCTAGCTTCTCCCATCTCTGAAGATTATTGCAGTCAGTCCCTAGATGTGTGATAAATTAGAAGCCTACCCCTCAGGCTGCAGCTTTTAAGATAAGCAAATAGGCCTTTTTTAAGGAAAGACTTGGTGTTTCAATATCCTGCCTCCTGTTGAGTGCTGGCAGAAATGCGTGGTCCTGTGTAGGAGATGAACTTTATTGT
This sequence comes from Smutsia gigantea, assembly GCA_032199065.1. Taxonomy (NCBI): domain Eukaryota; kingdom Metazoa; phylum Chordata; class Mammalia; order Pholidota; family Manidae; genus Smutsia; species Smutsia gigantea. The sequence continues at coordinate 181,105 of JAVSCE010005247.1, forward strand.
TGAATTGCTAGCCCTTTAATAACTCTTTGTTGGTTGGTTATAGTGTTATGTTCTCCTGTATGCAAACCCCATTGGTTTTCAGAGCTAGATGTTTTGGGATCCCCTGTCTCAGGAAGAAGTCTTAAAATTTGGGGCACAAGATATAGCATCCAAACTCTTTACTCCTCAGGAAGAAATTGGGAGTTAAGCATTCTCTCCTGATTGTGTGTTTCAACCTCTCCTGCTGTGGGTAAAATTGCAATATTTCCAGAATCTCTTGACTGGCTTTAGTGCATCTCCACAAAATAGGGTTTCCAAGGGATGGAGAGTACTCCATCTCCATATCAGTAGGTAATTACAAGGGTGAGGGAGGGCTTTTCTGGACCAGAGATGTTGGGTGGGGCCTTTTCTTCTGCAGCCTGGTCACGAGAGACACGTGGGAGCAGAAGTGGATGACCGCTTGTAAGAAATAAATGAATTTCTCCCTTTGAATAAATTTTGTTTCAAAGATATTTTGCCTTGGGACTTTTCACCTGCCCATTTTGATATTTTTTCTGTTCCCCTGATGGGTAGTGGCTTGGTGAGTTTGGAGTAATTGTTTCATATGTAGCTGTAGATTCAGGCTGTCCACTAGAGGAAGTGGTTTCAAGAACCTCCTATGTCACTGTCTTGAACCAAAACCCATTCTTATATATTTTTATTTCCTTTTTCTCATCTGATTGGATAATATTAAGAGATCTGTCTTCAATTTTCTTCTGCCTGATTGGGCCATCTGTCAAAGCTCTTTGTTGCATTTTTTATTTTATTCATTGTGTTCATGAAGTCCGTAATATGTTTGATTTTTGTTTCTATGATCTCTGTCTCTTTGTTGACCTTCTCATATAGTTCATACAGTGTTCCTGAATTAATTGAGTTGTTTATCTGTAGTCTCTTGAAATTCACTAAGCTTCAAAGTAATTTATAAATCTTTTTTAGGTAATTTGCGGGTCAGTTACTAGAAAAGTCTTGTATTCCTTGGTGGTATCATGTTTCCTTGTTTTTCCATGTTTCTAATGGCTGTATGTTGATGTTTGTGAATATGAGGGGCAGCCACCTCTTCCAGTCTTTTCAGGCTAGATTCACTGGGGAAAAACTTTCACATGAAGGTGTCTGAGGGCACTGGCTAGGTGGACTGTAGCATTTGGTTCCTGGAAAGGCATAGTGGTGAAGGCTTTGTTTAGCTTCAGAAGCTTAGGTCAACATCAACAAAGGCTGTGGGGGTCTTCTATGGTCAAGACTGGAGGATCTATGGGTGATTTTGATGACTAAAGTTATAGGGATCCTCAGAGGGGGCTCCTAACATCCTCCTGTTCTTTTTTGCCTTTAGGAGGAAGTTCTAGCCAAGGAAATCCTTCTTGGTGCCTGACCTGGCACACCGGCATTCAGAGTAGTAGTGGAGCCGGGGTCCTGATCAGCGCACACAGCTCTGTCAAGTCCTTGTTCCTGGGGGACAAATGCACTACTGATAGAGTCTGAGCTGCAGGAGTGTGCAGCTCTCCTGTGGAAATGGGTTCTTGGTCTGTGGGGTAATCCAGGCCCCCAGGAGCAGGACCCAACCACAGCATGGGCTCTGGAAGGACAGGATGCAGTGGTGGCTTCGGCCTAGTGAGCCGGATGAAAGAACACTCGCCCCAGCTATGATGGGCCAAAGTCACAACTCTGACTGTAGTGGGAAGGACACAGAGAGCTGAGTGCAGTCCTGGTAATGTCACATCAAATTTATGACTTAGAACCTTGACACTGGGGCACAGAGCTGCAGCAGTGCAGCCTGGTGCTGTTAGGTCAAAGCCCTGACTTAGGACCCACAGGTGGGGTGCAAAGCAGTGGAAAAGTGGCCCCAGTAGGGACCAGTAAAAGCCACAATTTGGGACCTGGGGGTTGGGCACAGAGCAGCAGCCTCTGTGGTCTCATGGATGGTGAGACACGGTGGCATCCTCACACTGGACACAACAGTGACTAAGGCAGCTGGGGGTAGGTTTCTCTCAGAAAAAGCTCCAGCCCTGGGAAGCAGATACCAGCAGGGACCTGGGCAGCTCTGTCAGTGGGGTGCAGTGTTGGTGACGACTGGGGTTCCTCGGTAGCTAAGGCTGCAAACACCCTTGGCTTGCTGGGGGTTTTCCTATTCTCCTTTCCCCATGGGGTGAAATCCTTTTGAGACCATCCCACTCAGGCTGCTCTGGTTGAAGGATAGGGTGACACATGTAAAATGCTTTGTGTGCTTTTCTATGTGGCCATCCTTTGTTTTTTAGGTTCGCAGGATTATTGCTGCTCTATCTTTGTAATCAGAGCTTTCCCAGAGCTATTTTCATCAGTTTATAGTTATTTATTTGTTGTTTTTGTGGGAAGACAAGTGTTGGAACCTCTTATCCTTACATCTTGCTCAAATTTGATTCTGTTTTATAACTACCTTACCATTTGTGTTTGCTTTAAGAAACATTCATAAAATATTGCACTTATTTTTTTTTTTAGTTTCTGAATCATTTAGTTTTATAGGTTTCATTTTATAAATTTGGATTTTGTTTTTTAATCTCCAAACTGAAATCTCAGTCTGTTTCCCGTTCCTCCCAGTTTCCTCCTTCCTAGACTCCCTCTGTGATTTTAAAGAGTTCAACTGAGCTCATTTACATTTTTAAGACAAATGCATTTGTATTAGTTTTTTCATACTTAAGATATATATATATATTTTATCTGTTTTAGGTTTTCTGCAAAATAAAATGTTAAAGATGTTTTTTCTCAAAAGTTACAACAAAAGAATGGTTGGTGGCTTGAGAGGAAAAATATGTTCATATATCCAGTGAATAATTAGTGAATATATACCACGTGCCAAGTACCTTTTATTGAACAAATGTAGAAGAATTCATCTTCTGTGGAGAAGCTCAGGTTTTCTCAGAAGTTCTAACATTAGACCAGCTGAATAACTAAACCGTATAGTTAGCTTGGGGGTAATATATGGTATGAAACAAAACTATAAATGGGTTAGGGTTTCAATTTTAAGTAGTGGGGATTGAGGTAGACCTCATTTAAAAGATGACAGTTGAGCAAAGATTTGAATATGATGAGGAGAATATCTACATGGTATAAGGGAACAGTATTATACATAAGCAGAGGGATTCCAGTAGAGCCAGTTACTTTCCCAGTAACTTGAAGATAGAGGATGAAGATGGGTTAAAAGCAATTTTGATTGAGTTCACAATTTTGAGGTAGAATGTGCATGTCTATTTTGTTAGAGAAATAGGATATGAACATACAATTTGAGGCTGGGTTGAACATATATGGTAATTGACAAAACATGGATGAGTCATTGTGGGAAATAAAAAGGCTACAAACCAGGTATGAGTAAGACTTGTAACCAAGAATGACTTGAACTGAGAAGAGAATGGATATTATTCATTTTCAATGGTCATTCAGCACATTTAGGCAATTTTCTGTGCAGTACTGTTTGGATTAGGTGTGGCTGAGAAGTGGGCTCTCATTTCTTCATTACACACTCTATGCTAGCCTTTTGTAGGCTGCCTTATAATACCTCAAGAATTGTGTGCAAATTAATAATATTACATAAAAGGAAACAGACCCAAACAGGATAAGCTATCTGTCAAAATGTTAATAAATATCTGAGCCATCATTAGAACACAGTACGGCTTAGGAAAAAAAAAAAAACATTGATTTTAGGTGATGTTTCTGTTTTATAAGGTAAAATTGCCAAAGAACTTTTGCTAATAAGAAGTGATAATTTATGCAGACTAGATAGAGGCAAATATGCCAGCAGGAAGTCAGGGGTAAACCAGAGGCTAAAGATCATGATGAATGAAGAACAAAACAGGTCACTTCTTCACGCGAGAAACGATGTCAGTTGCTTTTATCATTAGCTTTACATTTTATAATGGTAAATAGAAAGGTACACTTTGTGAAATGAAATATTTAGAAATGTTTCCATCATTTATTGTTTTTGTGTGTGATATGAAAAAAATTCATAGCTGTTGGGGAGTATATTGATGTGAAATTCTTCCTTTTTCACTCTGTTCTTATATATTGTGTAAAAAATCCAAGATACTCTTATTTGTGGATTTTTTTTTGGCTTATGTTACACAGGTAGATGGATACATTTCCAAAATTCTTTATACCAAACATTATGTCTGTGCTTTCTCATGTGTTGCTGTGTTGTGAATGCCATTATGGATAACTTGCAATGGCTATAAAGCATTTTGAATGGCGTTTTAAAAGTAATGTTAAATATAAGTGATGTGACTGGATAGAATTTAATATTGTGGGAGTTTAGCATTTTGCAGTGGAAATATGATAATATTCTAATCATTTACTCTTCCGTTAAAAGCAATTTTGATTGTGGTCACAAACCATATATCATTTAGTCAACAATATTAATGACTCACCCTTGAATTTTTATATCATTATCAATAACCACACTTACCATTTATGTGGTGCAGTGCTGTCTCAGTTCTCACAGCTCGGTTTTTAATATTTTTGTCGATACAGTGGTATATCCCCTAGAAATGCTTCAGCAACTATTTGAACAAAACGTAAGGCTGATAAATATGAATTGTCTTAAATTCATGTGCAATGAAATTGAACAGCTGACCCAAGGGCTTAGGTTAAGAGAGGCAAGTGAATGTACTGTACAACATCATTTTTTATTTCTTTTGGGTTTGATTTTTCTCTGTGATTTGTAATGAAATAGATTAGTGGCCCCAGTTCTACTACTGGTTAAATGGATATGACTTGGACCTTTAACAAGAAAGTCACAACCGTAGTCAGCTTCAGATCAAAAGTTTTAAAATAAAAATGAATTACTGTTTCAGAGAGAGAAAGAAGTAGGCAATAACAAAGAGGGAGACTTATTTAAATTCAAATGGACCACTTGATAAAATGCAAGGGTCATGCTGCTACATGTTTGATAAGCTGGCATGTATAAAGTAAGTACTGTTAAATTATGAAAACACCTCATGTGTAGACAAACATTTTTTCCATTCAAATATATTTTGAATACTTATGGGTCAAGCATTAACAACTATAATCATGGGTTGAATTGTGTCCCCTCCAAAAGATATGTTAAAGTCCAAACCCAGGGTACCTGTAGAATGTGGACTTATTTGGAAATAAGATCTTTACAGATGTAATCAAGTTAAGGGAAGGGTATTAGGGTGGGCCCTAATTCAATATGATGGTGTCTTTACAAAGAGAGAAATTTGGACACAAACTTGCACAGAAAGGAGGATGGCCCTGTGAAGACAGAAACAGATGAGGAGAAAGCCATGTGACAGCAGAGGCAGGGACTGGAGTAATGCAATTGCAAACACAGACATGAGCCACCAGAAACTGGGAAGAGGCAAGGAAGGATTTCTCCTTATAGGTCTCAGAGGGAGTTTGGCCCTGCTGACACCTTGATTTTGGACTTCGCGTCTCCAGAACTGTGAGAGGACAAATTTCTGTTCTTTTAAGCCATCCAGTTTGTGGTACTTTGTTACAGCTGCCCTAGGAACGAATGGACAATTATATATGTTAATGTTAGAATACATGTTATATATAGTCTAATAGGCTTTGGAAAAAATCAAAATGGTTTGGTCAATTTATGGAGAAAAATGATAAAATATATTATTGTATCTGAATTAGATATTGCAAGTATTTAAATATATACCTATAAGTGTATGCTACAATAAGACCTAACCACTAGTAATAAATGCAGAACTCAGACATTATAAATACATTTAAGGAACTTAAAATGTTTCTAAGGAAAGTAAACATATACCAAAAAAATTCCAATATAAATGAGAGTTTTTCTAATCCATGACAGATGTATTGCCATAATAATTTCTAGTGAAGAAGAGACTATTTCTGACTGGAAATGCTTTAGGAAGAGACATGAGTTAGGACAGTTTGGATCTGAATATACAAACTTGGAGGGAAGAACTTGAAGATGGAAACATGTGGGCAGAATCACAGGAACAGAAAGCACATGTGTGGGTAAAATTGCAATATATCCAAAATCTCTCGCCTGGCCTTAGTACATCTCCATATCAGTAGGTATCTCCAAGGGGTGGAGAGAAGTAGTTCATCTCCATATCAATAGATAATTACAAGGATGAGGGAGGGATTATCTGGACTGGAGAGGTTGAATGGAGTCTCTTCTTCTGTAGCTGTGTCACCAGAGGCACAGGAGAGCAGATGTAGACTGCTTGTAAGAAATAAATGGGTTTCTTTCACTTTATTTCTCCCTTTGACTGATTTCGGTTTCAAAGGCATTTTGGCCTGGGACTTTTTCCCCTAGAGTTACAACATGTAATGGGGGCTAAACGCCCATGTTCTCAAGTCTATTCTAAAATTTTTTTGGCATTAGAAAGTACGCTGAACAGTTTTGACACTGAAATCCTATTTTTCCATTCCTTTCTCATGGACTCAGCCTTTGAGGAAGTAGGGAGGGATTTCTGTAAACTGTATCCTAGGGCAGACATGATAACAGTAAAACAATAAAAAAAAATAACTAAGAGTCAGTCTTCACTTCTGAATGTCTGTACCTATGATGGAGACAATGTTTTGAGAAGACTGCACTTTTATTTGCAAGAAACTTGTGCTTCAGACAGAAAAGTATATTTATTTTCCTTTCACTGCCAGAAGCTTCCATTTAAATATGAAGAGCCAGAACCTGTTGGAATTTGAGAGCCAAGAATTGTATCTTAGAGTAGGAAAGTGAGGTTTTGACTGATTAGCATATGGGAAAAGAAATCACAAAGGAATGTGACTAGACTTTAGAAACAATGGTTCTCCAGGAAGAGCCCACCCTATTTTTTGGACCAAGCCCCAGGGACTGGAGGAGATAAGACAAAGTAAGCTGTAGTTATGAGAAAGAGTGATTGCTTGGCATCCCACAGTATAACATAGGAAGTGGCAAGCTTATGGGAAAATTCACTGTCCAAAATGACACCCAGGATTAGAGAGCAGTGACTGAAGGAGCTAGTTAGATTGGTATGTGGTCAACCATATAAAGTCATGAACTCCCAGAGCAGTGGGGGAAGATAACCAGTGTTCTTGGGTACCCAGACCCCACCAAAGATGCAGAATTGCTGGGAGGACCAAGATATCAGAAGAGGACTTATGGCTGGGGCAAAGAGGATACACGTGGTATGGTTCTGACAGTTTAAAACCTGGTACAGGCCCATGAACTGAGCTATTGAAGGCCATGAGAATAGTGTACACCAGATGGAGTAAACTCATTTCAGCACAGACTAGAGAAGCCAGAAAGTGGCATGAGGACCAGACGCCTTCCTTCTAAGCTAAGGTGACATAACTCCACCTTAGGATTTAGATGACTCAAAGAGAAATCAAGGAGAACCCCACCTGTGTATGTTTGTGTGTGCCTGGTGATGGTGGTGTGTGGGAAGCGGAATTCTAAGAGATTCACTTTTAAAACAGAAATAATTTATCACCATCATGTGGTAGAATTAATTAGGCATTTTTGACACCCATGGATTTGGGATCTCAAGAACAGTAAATTGCAGTTATAAACAAAGTTATGTTTTATACATCTGATTTTGTGGAGTATGTTGACTATATAGTTAGTATCCATTATGAAAGAAATTGATATTGAAGGTGCAGTAAATGTAATTTGTTCTAGGTTCTGTATTTAAGACAAGGATGACTGCTGATAAAGAGTCCCAGTTGTAAACTAGATGCTGTGCTGAGTTTAGGCTCAATACTTTCATACTGATATTATTCTATGCTCTTCAGGCAACTTTACACTTTTTGGTCAGATGAAGGAACTGCAATTCATTGATATTTAAAAATCTGATGTAATACAGTCAGAGTTGATAACAGAGCCTGTGTTTATCTGAGAACCAAGTCCACCCTATCATGCTTCATTCTAGTCAGAATATTTTCCATATTATCCAAGCTAAATTCTTTATTTAAAAATGGCCACAGATAGAGGTTTCTCCTCTGCAGTCATCACTGTTTTTCAATTTCAGTCAGTATGATTGCGTATATTTCTCCTGTTCTTTATTTCTTCTCCTCAGGCTTTTTCTCTGCTCGTAAATTAGTCTAAAGCATTAGGTTCAAGAGCAAGGTGAAGTTGTGGCATTAATCTCACCATTATTATTTTCATCATCCCAGTGCATAAAGAAAGAGTTTCTCCTTGACAGAAGCTAAGAATGTATGCTTGCCTATAACATTTTATTGAAGCAAGCAATCTGTTTCTTATATATAGTCCAGTACCCAAATTTAAAGAACAGTGTTTCTCCCTGAAACATAATCTGATTCTGTCAATAAAACTGAGCAGGTAATCAGTCTATTTTGGCTATTGTGGTCTTGCTTACTACTGATAAAAAAATTTAGCTAACTCAAGAAAGCAATCAAAATATTCTGATAATTCTGTCAAAAATCACAGGTGATTTTGAATTAGAAATAATGAACATCCTTATATTAATAAACATGTGAATAGCTCAAACAAAACCCACTAGTATTAATTACAAGAATGACTGAGCTATCACATTCCCTAAACCATGTCTCCTATCAGCTCTTACTCTCTTTTAATTATAGACACAGTTATATGTGTCCATAGCATATTCAGAATATGTTTCCAAATTCAATCAGTGTTTGCTGTAAGCTCAAAATATTATAATAACACACTGTAGCTTTTTCTTGGGTGAAAAATGCAACATAGAAGTGAGTGGCTAATATTTTCATTACTAATAAAATAATTTTAGACTTCCGGGAAGATGGCGGTGTGAGCAGGGCGGCAGAAATCTCCTCCCAACACTATATTTATCTATGAAAACACAGAAAATACATCTATTCCTAAAAGAGAGACGAGAATACACAGGAAAGCGCACAGCGTGCAGCTACACCTGAGAGGACTCGGCACCCCAAGAGGCGGTCTTAAAGAGCCCAGCTGACATACGTGGCAAATATCAGTGACCAATTATATAGCCATGAAAACACAGAGGAATATGGTTCAGACCAAAATCAACCAGACAACCCCAGAGAGGGAGTCTGAAGGGATGGAAATACACAGCCTCCCTGAAAAACATTTCAGAATAAAAGTCATAACCATGCTGATGGACCTACAGAGAAATGTGCAAGAGCTGAGGGAGGAAGTGAGGGAACTGAGGAAAGACAATGCAGAAATCAGACAAGCGATCGACGGGCTTAACAGCAGAATGGATGAGATGCAAGAGACTGTTAATGGAATAGAAAACAGAGAACAGGAGTACAGAGCAGCTGAGGCAGAGAGAGATAAAAGTATTTCTAGGAATGAAAGAATATTAAGAGAACTGTGTGACCAATCCAAACGGAACAATATTCACATTATAGGAGTACCAGAGGAAGAAGAGAGAGAAAAAAGGGATAGAAAGGGTCTTTGAAGAAATAATTGCTGAAAACTTTCCCTCGCTGGGGAAGGAAGTAGTCTCGCAGTCCACCGAAGCTCATAGATCTCCCAACACAAGGGACCCAAGGAAGACAACACAAAGACACATAATAATTAAGATGGCAAAGATCAAAGATAAAGACAGGGTATTAAAGGCAGCTAGAGAGAGAAAAATGATCACCTACAAAAGAAAACCCATCAGACTATCATCAGACTTCTCAACAGAAACCTTACAGGCCAGAGGAGAATGGCATGATATATTTAACGTTATGAAACAGAAGGGCCCTGAAACAAGAATATTGTATCCAGCACGATTATCATTTAAATATGTTGGAGGGATTAAACAATTTCCAGACAAACGAAAGTTGAGAGAGTTTGCCTCTCATAAACCACCACTACAGGATATCTTAAATGGATTGCTCTAGATGGAAGCACACCTAAGGCTAAAAAGATGTCACCAGAGAAAATAAAATCATAGCAAAGAAAGAAGACCATCCAAATTCTAACTAAAGGCAAAGAATAAAACACCTATTATAGAAAGAATGGAGGAGGAGGAATAAGAAGGGAGAGAAATAAAGAAACATCAGACTGTGTTTACAATAACTTAACAAGAAAGTTAACTTAGATTGTTAGATAGTAAAGAAGCAACCCTTGAACCCTTGGTAACCACGAATCTAAACCCAGCAATGGCAATAAGTACATATCTATCAATAATCACCCTAAATGTAAATGGACTGAATGCACCAATCAAAAGACACAAAGTAACAGAATGGATAAAAAAGCAAGACCCATCTATATGCTGCCTACAAGAAACTCACCTCAAATCCAAAGATATACACAGACTAAAAGTGAAGGGATGGAAAAAGATATTTCATGCAAACAACAAAGAGAAAAAAGCAGGTGTTGCAGTACTTGTATCAGACAAAATAGACTTCAAAACGAAGAAAGTAGCAAAAGATAAAGAAGGACATTACATAATGATAAAGGGGTCAGTCCAACAAGAAGATATAACCATTATAAATATATATGCACCCAACACAGGAGCGCCAGCATATGTGAGACAAATACTAACAGAATTAAAGGAGGAAATAGACAGTAATGCATTCATCTTAGGAGACTTCAACACACCACTCACTCCAGAGGACAGATCAACCAGACAGAAAATAAGTAAAGACACAGAGGCACTGAACAACACACTAGAACAGATGGACCTAACAGACATCTACAGAACTCTACACCCAAAAGCAACAGGATACACATTCTTCTCAAGTGCACATGGAACATTTTCAGGAATAGACCACATACTAGGCCACAAAAAGAACCTCAGTAATTTCAAAAATATTGAAATCCTACCAACCAACTTCTCAGATCACCAAGGTATAAAACTAGAAATAAATTTTAGAAAGAAATCAAAAAGGCTCACAAATACATGGAGACTTAACAACACTCTCCTAATTAATCAATGGGTTAACGACCAAATCAAAACAGAAATCAAAGAATATATGGAGACTAATGACAACAACAACACAAAGCCACAACTTCTGTGGGACGCAGCAAAGGCAGTTCTAAGAGGAAAGTATATTGCAATCAGGCCTATTTAAAGAAGGAAGAACATTCCCAAATGAATAGTCTAAAGACACAATTACTGAAATTGGAAAAAGAAGAACAAATGAGGCCCAAAGTCACCAGAAGGAGGGACATAATAAAGATTAGAGAAGAAATAAATAAAATTGAGAAGAATAAAACAATAGAAAAAATCAATAAAACCAAGAGCTGGTTCTTTGAAAAAATAAACAAAATAGATAAACCCCTAGCCAGACTCATTAAGAGAAAAAGAGAATCTACACACATAAACACAATCAGAAATGAGAAAGGAAAAATCACGACGGACCCCACAGAAATACAAAGAATCATAAGAGAATATTATGAGAATCTATATGCTAACAAGCTGGAAAACATAGAAGAAATGGACAACTTCTTAGAAAAATACAACCTTCCAAGACTGACCAAGCAAGAAACAGAAAAACTAAACAGACCAATCACCAGCGACGAAATCGAATTGGTAATCAAAAAACTACCCAAGAACAAAACCCCTGGGCCTGATGGATTCACCTCTGAATTCTACCAGACATATAGAGACGAAATAACACCGATTCTCCTTAAAGTTTTCCAAAAAATAGAAGAGGAGGGAATACTTCCAAACTCATTCTATGAAGCCAGCATCACTCTAATACCAAAACCGGGCAAAGACCTCACCAAAAAAGAAAATTACAGACCAATATCCCTGATGAACGTAGATGCAAAAATACTCAACAAAATATTAGCAAACCGAATTCAAAAATACATCAAGAGGATCATACACCATGATCAAGTGGGATTCATCCCAGGGATGCAAGGATGGTACAACATTCGAAAATCCATCAACATCATCCACCACATCAACAAAAAGAAGAACAAAAACCACATGATCATCTCCATAGATGCTGAAAAAGCATTTGACAAAATTCAGCATCCATTCCTGATTAAAACTCTCAACAAAATGGGTATAGACGGCAAGTACCTCAACATCATAAAGGCCATATATGACAAACCCACAGCTAACATCATACTTAACGGCGAGACGCTGAAAGCTTTTCATCTAAGATCGGGAACAAGACAGGGATGCCCACTCTCTCCACTGTTATTCAACATAGTACTGGAGGTCCTAGCCACAGCAATCAGACAAAACAAAGACATACAAGGCATCCAGATTGGTAAAGAAGAAGTCAAATTGTCACTATTTGCAGATGACATGATACTGTACATAAAAAACCCTAAAGATTCCATTCCAAAACTACTAGAACTAATATCTGAATTCAGCAAAGTTGCAGGATACAAAATTAACACACAGAAATCTGTTGCTTTCCTATACACTAATGATGAACTAACAGAAAGAGAAATCAGAAAAACAATTCCATTCACAATTGCATCAAAAAGAATAAAATACCTAGGAATAAACCTAACGAAGGAAGTGAAAGACCTGTACTCTGAAAACTACAAGACACTCCTAAGAGAAATTAAAGAGGACACTAACAAATGGAAATGCATCCCATGCTCTTGGCTAGGAAGAATCAATATTGTCAAAATGGCTATACTACCTAAAGCAATCTACAGATTCAATGCAATCCCTATCAAACTACCAACAGCTTTCTTCAATGAACTGGAACAAATAATTCTAAAATTCATATGGAACCACAAAAGACCCCGAATAGCCAAAGCAATCCTGAGAAGGAGGAATAAAACAGGGGGAATTACACTCCCTGACTTCAAGCTCTACTACAAAGCCACAGTAATCAAGACAATTTGGTATTGGCACAAAAACAGACCCACAGACCAGTGGAACAGAATAGAAAATCCAAACATTAACCCAAACATATACAGTCAATTAATATTTGATAAAGGAGCCTTGGATATACAATGGGGAGATGACAGCCTCTTCAGCAGCTGGTGTTGGAAAAACTGGACAGCTACATGTAAGAGAATGAAACTGGACTACTGTCTAGCCCCATACACAAAGGTAAACTCAAGGTGGATCAAAGACCTGAATGTAAGTTATGAAACCATAAAACTGTTAGAAAAAAACATAGGCAAAAATCTCTTGGACATAAACATGAGCAACTTCTTCATGAACATATCTCCCGGGCAAGGGAAACAAAAGCAAAAATGAACAATTGGGACTATATCAAGCTGAAAAGCCTCCGTACAGCAAAGGACCCCATCAGTAGAAGAAAAAGAGATCCTACAGTATGGGAGAATATATTCATAAAAAACGTATCCGATAAGGGGTTGACATCCAAAATATATAAAGAACTCATGCAGCTTAACAAACAAAAAGCAAATAATCCAATTAAGAAATGGGCAGAGGACATGAATAGACACTTCTCCAAAGAAGAAATTCAGATGGCCAACAGGCACATGAAAAGATGCTCCACATCGCTAATCATCAGAGAAATGCAGATTAAAAACCACAATGAGATATCACCTCACACCAGTGAGGATGGCCAACATCCAAAACACAAACAACAACAAATGTTGGCGAGGATGTGGAGAAAAGGGAACCCTCCTACACTGCTGGTGGAATGCAAATTAGTTCAACCATTGTGGAAAGCAGCATGGAGGTTCCTCAAAAAACTCAAAATAGAAATACCATTTGACCCAGGAATCCCACTCCTAGGAATTTACCCTAAGAATGCAACAGCACAGTTTGAAAAAGACAGATGCACCCCTATGTTTATCGCAGCACTATTTACAATAGCCAAGAAATGGAAGCAACCTAAGTGTCCATCAGTAGATGAATGGATAAAGAAGAGGTGGTACATATACACAATGGAATATTATTCAGCCATAAGAAGAAACAAATCCTACCATTTGCAACAACATGGATGGAGCTAGAGGGTATTACGCTCAGTGAAATAAGCCAAGCCGAAAAAGACAAGTATCAAATGATTTCACTCATATGTGGAGCATAAGAACTAAGAAAAAAACTGAAGGAACAAAACAGCAGCAGACTCACAGAACCCAAGAACGGACTAATAGTTACCAAAGGAAAGGGACTGGGGAAAATGGGCGGGAAGGGAGG